>CATIWR010043265.1:0-31934 GCA_949677035.1 Omphalea diandra
TTGTCTCTTACAAATATTGTTCCCCCCCCCCCCCCCCCCCCCCCTTTTTTTTTAAACTCGCATTTATGATAAGCTTTACATGTAAATTCGTACTTACACTAGTGACAAAGCATAGATATTTGTCTTATGTACTAATCTTGCATCATAAGAATATGTATAAGTATAGAAAAATCTCAAAAGATGGATGTTGGACAGCAAGTACTGAACTAGAGGGCCATGATGTGGATATACCACCATATCCGACCACAAAATATATGTGCTTAAGATTGGATATGGAAGACTGAGATTACTAGAAATAATGTAATGGGAATAACTTGTCAATGATATCTTGTAGAATATTTATCTTCTACAATTAAGAGATAATGTCAACTATAAATGTATTATTTTTCTGCTGTAATTGAAGGTTGTAATTGGGGCATAATAGCAACAATTAAATGATATTATTTTTGTTGTAAATAAGAAAGAATTAGTGCTATAATTGTGGGATTTGATTGACTTTTGAGAGATAATTTTACTGTCGAAAATAGAGAAAAATTAGTGTTGTAATTATGAAATTTGATTGAGAGAAATTAGTGTTGTAATTATGGAATTTGATTAACTGTATTTGAACTATATATAGGAGGGAAAGCTTATAGTTTTGGGCATGCAATTATTCACCCAAAATCTGTGTTTGTCTCTTTCTTTGTTATGGTATCAGAGTCACTCTCTTATTTGGTGAGATTGTGAGTTTTTTTGGTTAGTTCTTGGAAAGGAGTGGTAGCTTCTTGGTTTGAACTTTTGAGCTTTATTTTTTTGGCAATTTCTTTCAGAATTTTAGCCATGGAGAAAATAGAAATAGCTTGTGTCAAGTTCTCTAGTAAGAATTATCTTGTCTGGAAATTTCTGTTTTAGATTTATGTTCAAGGGAAGGAACTATGGGGACACATTGATGGAACCAACTCTAGGCCTGCTGATCCCACCAAAGCTGTTGATTGGAACACCAAAGATGCTCGAATCAAGAGTTGGTTATTGCAGACTATGGAACCAGCTATTGCCATCAATTTGCGACCGTATAAGACAACCAAAGCTATATGGGATTATCTTAAGAAAGTTTATGATCAGAAAAGCTCGGCCAAACATTTTCAATTGGAATACGACATTTCAATTTATGCTCAAGAAAATTTATCGATTCAGGAGTATTATACTAGGTTTATCACATTATGGACAAAATATATAAATATCGTGTATGCTTCTGTTTCTGCTCGCTCTTTAGAAGATGTTCAAACTCTTCATCAAGCTAGTCAAAAGGATCAGTTCTTGATGAAATTTCGATCTGAATTTGAACCTATGCATTCAAATTTACTGCACTGGATTCCACCTCCCTCTTTGGATGATTGTTTGCATGAACTTCTCAGGGAGGAGCAACGTCTTTTGACTCAAGCCTCTTTGGAACAAAAAGGAAGTTTCGTTGATGTTCTTAATGTTGCTTATGTTACTCAAGGTAATCATCGTGTTCGAGATCCACACAATACTCAATGTTATAGTTGTAAGGCATTTAGTCATATTGTCGATCAATGTTCTAAAAAATTTTGCAACTATTGCACCGTTAAAGGACACATTTTCTCAGAATGTTGAAATCATCCCTAGAGTCGTAATCCTCGTGCCTTTCATACTTCTACTACTAATATGATGAATGATCCTTCTACTGTGGTTATTACCTCTTCCTCTCAGCCAGCAGTCCCCTCTCTCACTGAAGAACATATTCAACAGATGATTGTCTATGCTCTTTCTGCTCTTGGTCTTACTGGTAAAACTCCATCACTTTCTAAATTATGATTTTTTGACTCGGCAACTTCAAACCACATGATTCCTTCATCTGATATCCTTATTAATGTTAAAAAATATGATGGTGACTTGCAAATTGAGACTGCCAATGGGGATCATCTTCTCATCACTTCTGTTGGTAATATTTCCTCCTCTCCATCGCTAAAAAATTTTTTTGTTTCTCCTGCCTTATCTGCTCATCTTCTTTCTGTTAGACAAATAGTAGAAAATAATTGCCAAGTTATTTTTTCTCCTTTTGGTTGTGTTGTGCAGGAGCTAGTGTTAAGGAAGACAATAAAGGAGGGACCTAAATGGGGCAGACTCTTTCCTCTTTATCTTAATGCACCAATTAAGCCAATAAGTGTGATTTCCTTATTTCGTAATTCTGTTAAGCATGATTACAAATTATGGCATGTCAAGTTAGGTCATCCAAATGATCGAATTCTTCTATCAATGTTAAAATCTGGGATGTTGAGCAATAAACTTTCTTTTTCAGCTAAAGATGTCACTGTTGATTGTTATAGTTGCAAAATGGCAAAAAACAAAACTCTTCATTTCCCATCTCATCATAATCATTCATCTCATTGTTTTGATTTGGTGCATAGTGATGTTTAGGGGATTTCACCAGTCATATCTCATGCTCATTATAAGTATTTTGTCACTTTCATTGATTATCACAGTTGTTTTGTTTAGATATATTTTTTGCGACACATATCTAAAGTTTTTGAGGTTTTTCAAAAATTCGTAGCTTTGATTGAAAATCAATTTTCCTGAGGTATCAAAATCTTTTGATTTGATTATGGGGGGGAATAAATGTCTCAAAAATTCCAAGATTTTCTTCAACAGAAGGGAATTATTTCTCAACGAAGTTGTCCATATACACCTCAACAAAATGGAGTGGTGAAGAGAAAAAATCGTCACCTTCTTGATGTGGTGCGTTCCTTACTTATTGAATCTTCTGTTCCATCACATTTTTGGGTTGAGACATTATCTACTGTTGTACATCTGATAAATAGACTTCCATCCCCCATTTTTAACCATCAAACACCATATTTTCATCTTTATAATCAACAACCTATATATACTCATTTGCATCTTTTGGATGTGTCTGTTTTGTTCTTCTTCCACCTAATCAAAGAACTAAGCTCTCTGCTCAATCTGTGAGATGTGTTTTTCTTGGTTATGCACCACATCAAAAAGGTTATCTATGTTATGATCCCACCATTCACCGACTTTGTATTTGTCGTAATGTCATTTTTCTTGACCAATAATATTTCTTTCCCTTCCATGATGCCACCTCGCACTTTCCTTCTCATTCTCTTCTTCCTGCCTTTGAGGATGAGGTCAATTTTCTAATATCGTTTCTCATGATTCTATCACACAATTTAGGCCTGATATTGTGTATGCAAGACGAAGCAGGAATGAGGACCATCCTGATGGTCCTCCCCATGAGTCCTCTTTGCCACCAGTAACTGACATCACCATTCCAACAGTTCGATGGTCCACTCGAATCTCTCGACCTCCTGATAGGTATGGCTATTCTCTAGAGAGATTTGGTAATCATAGATCTTTGGTTGCAACACTATCTTCTGCTACTGTACCTACCTTTTACTCACAAGCTATAAAGCATGATTGTTGGAAACAAGATATGCAGGAGGAACTTGATGCCTTACAACAAAACAATACTTGGGATCTAGTATCTTATCCATCCTTTATCACTCCCATTGGGTGTAAATGAGTGTTTTCTATCAAACTGAAATCCGATGGATCTTTGGATCGATACAAGGCTCGACTAGTCACTCTTGAAAATCATCAAGAATATGGGATAGATTATGAGGAAACTTTTACTCCAGTTGTAAAAATGACTAATGTTCATACAATTTTAGCTATTGCAGCTTCTAAGGACTGACCCATCCACCAGATGGATGTCAAAAATGGATTTCTTCATGAGGATCTCTAAGAAGATATTTACATGAGGTCTCTTCCGGGATTGAAGACTTCTAATGTTGCAGATGTTTGTCACTTGAAACATTCATTATATGGGCTCAAACAAGCCCCTCGTGCTTGGTTTGAGAAATTTCGACAAACACTTATTCACCTTTCCTTTGTGCAAAGCCAGTATGACCCCTCTTTATTCTTGTGAAAGACTTCCGTAGATATTGTTATCTTACTTGTCTATGTGGATGATATTATTATCACTGGCACTGACATTGGTGAGATTCAACAACTTAAAGCCTCTCTACATGCTTCATTTCACATGAAAGATCTTGGATCTCTTATTTATTTTTTTGGACTTGAAATTCACAGAAGTAGCAAAGGAATCTTTGTAAACCAACATAAGTATCTTTGTGACATTATTCACTTGGCAGGCTTACAAGATTCTACTCCTGGCGATACCCATATGGAAGTTAATGTAAAATATCAACAAAATGAAGGTGATCTCATCCAAGATCCGACATTATATCAGTAACTTGTTGGTAGTGTTGTTTATCTTACTATTAGTCGACTAGATATCTCATTTACAGTTAATTTAGTAAGTCAATTTATGGCTACACCGCGTCCTTTACATATGGTCGCGGTTAAACACATTATCCGCTATCTTCTTGGTACTCCCACTCGCGGGCTCTTCTTTCCATCTAGTACATCTCTTCATCTCATTATTTATAGTGATGCAAATTGGGCTGGATGTCCCGATACGCGACGTTCTACTACAGGTTGGTGTGTATATTTGGGTGATGCTTTAATTTCTTGAAAGTGTAAAAAACAAGAACGAGTATCCAAATCCTCCACTGAGGCTGAATATCATGTTATGTCTTCTGCTTGTTCAGAAATTACTTGGTTACGTAGCTTACTCTCTGAATTAGGTTATCCGTAATCTAATCGTACTCATCTCCATGCCGACAATACCAATGCTATTCAGATAGTGGCAAATCCTGTATTTCATAAATGGACCAAACACATTGAGGTGGATTTGGTTGACTTTTGAGAGATAATTTTACTGCCGTAAATAGAGAGGAATTAGTGTTGTAATTAGAGAATTTAATTGGAAGAAATTAATACTATAATTGTGAGATTTGATTGATTATATTTGACCTATATATAGGAGGCAGAACTCATAGTTTTGAGCATCTAATTATTCACCCAAAATCTGTGTTTGTCTTTTTTTGTTATAACTACTATGGTGATTGTCGTCACCACCTCTGTTTCTCTGCTTTTTAAAATTTCCTTTGTTGGCTCTCTAAGAATTTCCTTTGTTGGATTGGTACTAAGTGTACGGGTATATGAATAATCAAACTAGTTATCTTGTGCAGCGTGCCAGTATAATGCTTCAGTTTAATGCATTAGTCTCTTGGTTTTTTTTTTTTTTTTTTAAATGACTAGTCAGGTTTTTGTGCACTCCGTTTTTTATTCTAGTTGTTATTATTTAATGTATCAGTTAGTATTGATGAGAGAAATGTGAAATATATGAATGAGAGGTTCTAGGAAGATGAAAATGGTGCCCTAGAATCTCTGATGTGCTGAGAAGCGCCTATAGTCTAATGTAACCAAGACAATATGACCCACATTTAGCATCTATAATCAAAAGCATGGTCTGACCTTGATAAATCTTTGGCTTTTTATTGTTTGGCCTTTGTTGTCCTTTTTATTTAAGAGTGCATAAACCACACACAATAAAACAGGTGTGTGCGCAACTGAACCAAGCCATCCCTTCTTTTTTGACATTTTGCCTAATGATTAGTCACCAAATCACATGAAATGAAGAAATAAAAGGGCACCATTAAGTAATGATCTCCCTATCTTCTAAACTTTCGTTCAGTAGCAATTATTATAACAGAAGCTTCAGTTCTAGGCCAGGGGGTTCCGTTTATTTTCCATAGTCAGTTAGCCACTATTCCTGACATCATCAACATCAGCATTCATTATCTCCAAAAATTTAGCTTAATAATTTGATAATCATCCATATGATTTTCTAACACTATTTATGTTTGTATCTTTGATTTTATTCTCTAGTTTTGGTTAATATGTTCCATTATCTGAATTATGCAGACACTCTAGCTGTTTATGTATGATAGCATATACCATGCTTGTCACCTGATTAATAAGGTCATAAATAGTTTTTTTTTTTTTTTAACAGAAGGTCATAAATGTTGAGAAAAAAGGGCATGATGGTCGATTTGCAGCTATAAATGAAAGTGGAGTCAATAACTTCTTTTTTTTTAAAAAAAAGTTGTTTTTCAAGGTGGGGAATCCATTACAAGGAGATTGAAATTTCAGAAAAAGCAGTCACTAGAACTAAGGGGTTTTCTTCCCATGTGGAACAAGTCCTCCATGTGACCATTTATTTCCCAAAAATAAAAATTTTGCATGAATCTAAGTATGGACATTTTAGTTTAACCTGGGACCAGATAATTTTGAAAATTTCTTCCTCTTTTGCATTGGTGTAAGCTCTCCCTCTCAAGCACACTCACTATTATAGTGTCGTCACCAACTAAATTAGTGGACCAGGTAAGAGTTCTGTAATGATGTCATCCGGATTTTGTAATTATACTTACAAAAACATTAGCTTCCAAAACAAGAAGAAATTGTTAACATCCCATCATCATTATCATTTTGTCGCTTTTAGCTGTATTGTATATATGTTTCAATTGAAGATTATGAAGGCGAGGATGTAAATTATAAGACATACTTCAAGATTTGAGTTGAAATTTAAAAGGGGAAAAAAAAAAAAAAAGCTGTCAAGACCTCTCATATTATTATGTATAGTATACCTCACCCACCCTTGACTATTAATCCATAACGGTCGGTACATGTTAATTATAAATGGAGTCTCTAGTGACTTTGGAATGGATTGATTGTGCCATCCCCATGATCCATGCCAGGGTAGAATTTAATTTTATAATGAATCAATTATAAATAAATAAATTAATCAATTAATTAATTTTATATATATATATATATATATATATATATATATATATATATATGAAATTATTATTTTAATGATTTAATATTTTAAAATTATAAAATATTATCATGTCAACTTTTTTATTTAAAGAAAAAAAACTTAGAAAAATAAAATTGAAAGATAAACCTCTCTGTTTATAAAAATAAATTGATAAAATAAGCATAAAATTACTTTATTAAAACAAAAAAAATGCATCTAGATATAGAAAATAAAATTAAAATATTACTTAAATAAAAAAGAGGACAAAATTGTGCTGCCTCCTCTACACCTCCTCCAATGTTTATAACTTTATTTAATTTTAAGAATAATACTCTTTTTTTCTCAAAAAAATATTTAATTTAAATTCGTCATTGCATAAAAAAAATTTAATATTTAATACTTCTTTTAAAAGAAATGAGTAGGCATATTTATGTATAAAATACAATGTTTTAAAAAAAGAAAGAGAATTTTTTTTATAATGAATGTTATATTTCATTAATATTTGTAAATATATTTTAAATAGTATATTAATTTTCAAACAGAAAGGATAAAAAAATTTTGTACTAAATATTTACATTTTATTTAAATATAAATATTTTTTAAATAATATATTTAATTAAAACAAGAAACTTCATTATTTACGCAGTAAGCAAGGAAGGAATTCGTCTACTACTATTGATGGTGTCTCTAGATGAAAAGGAAAGGAAGAAATTCTTTCAGAAAGACTTGCTTGCTTCTATGATTAGAGAGAAAATCGGCAATGGAAATTAGATAGAAGAGATTCTGATCCGATTCAAAGAAAGCAAAGGGGGATTTTCGTAAAAAAAAATAATTGTATTGATCAACTTTTCCGAATTCTGTTCTTCTTCCTTTTTTTTTTTTTTCTTTGAGTGAAGAAATCAGTTCAAGAAGAAGCTTTATTGGTCCATTTTAGGTTGATATTAGGATTCTAAAACTCTTTTCTTCCTCAAAAAACACTACCAACGGACAGAAAGCAAAAAACATTTCACTTTTTTCCCTTCTCTTCTCTGTCAGCACTCATCATGGATCTCTAGCTTAGCTCTCTCCATTAAAGTTCCAAACAAGAAATCTTTCTTTAGAAGCAAAAACAAACGGCAGCGGAGAAGCCTAGCTCTAAGGGGCAAGCATGGTAAGATCTATCCCAAACTCCCCCACCCTTTCTGTTCAAGAAAATATTAATACATTGGGTCATATTTTGATATTCAAATCTTTGTTGCAGGTTTTGCACAACTGGGTGGCCAAGCGACATTGTAATAGAGGTTGATGACATGACCTTTCATCTCCACAAGGTCAGCCTGAAAATACCCTACCTAAAGATTATACCTAACATTTGTTAAGTTAATGGGTTCTGCTGTGTTCAGTTTCCGTTGACGTCTAAAAGCAGAAAGCTTCACCAACTAATAACCAATGAAGAAACAAACCAAACATCAACAGCACAAAGAGCAGGAGAAGAAGAAAAAGAAGAACCCGGAGATGGAGATGACGACATCAAGGAATTTCATGTAAAATTTCTCTACCGGATTTCCCGGGCGGCTCCCAGACTTTTGTGTTGGCCGCCAAGTCCTGCTACGGCGTCAAGCTCGACCTCACCTCATCCACCGTGGTCCCACCCCGCTGCGCCCCCGAATACCTCGACATGACAGAAAAATACTCCGAAGACAACCTGATATCCAAAATAGAGCGATTCCTCTCTCAAGCCGTACTCAAGAGCCTTAAAGTGTCGATTAAAGCATTAAAATCATGCGAAAAAGCAATGACCTTAGCAGAGGCATTGTCCAGAGGTGTATCGATTCCATCTCCTCATGCGCCTCTTCCTCCGATCACAGCCTGTCTGGCTGGCCAAGAGAGAGAGGGAACGACAAATTCGAAAGGGGAAATAAAACGAATTCGCCAATCGCAAAAGAGATGAAGTCTATTTTAGAGACAACCAATGATGGCCAAGGGGGGTAAGAAGCAGCAAGATTGTTTGCAAATTGATTTTACTTATATACTGTTTGATATAATGCTTCAAAGGAATGTTAGCCCTCTTGGTTGTACTCTTTTAAGTGGTTAATTAATGCCAAACATATAAATCGACACGTCTATTCCCTTATTTTTTCTTTTTTGGAACACATTGAACACTTGAGTGATTTCTATATCCTTTTTTCTTTTTCTTGACTTCTTGTTCACAGAAAGAGTCTCTGGCTCTTGACCTGCTATAATCTTGGTGTGAAGGCACAGCATGTAATATTGCAAATTTTGAAGTTGTTTATACTTTATGTTGTTTGATATAATTTTTGGAAAAAAAAAAAGAAAAGGTCTTGGTCATACGTCTTTTATGTGGGCAATTAAGTATAATGCTAATGACAATTACTATCGAAACTTTTTCGCTTTTTCACAGTTGTACTAATCTCTCTCAAAACAAGCAGTTTTACTTGGGACCTGATTGTGCTAATTGTAACCACACAAAAAACACGAAGAGGTTCGCGTCTTAATGTCATTAACCTAAACTATAATTCATTACGAAGCTTTTTAATGTGCAGTGCAAAGAGATGCTTCATGAGTATGGCCTTGATTAAGCTTTATAATTGTTGTCATCTTCCATCACTAGTACAACCTTTCAGGTTTATGTATGATTTTGAGTTCAATTATGTTACTTGTAAGCCCACCTCATTAAAATTTCAGATTTTTCAAGTGATTCAGAAGCAAGATTGGTATAAGCCTGATGTCTATCTCTATAAGGACTTTGTCCTTGCATTGACAAAAAGTGGAAAAGTGGATGAAGTGATGAAGCAGTGGGAAGCTATGAGAAGTGAGAATTTGTTCCTAGAATCTCAAATGGTTACAGAGATCAATAGGGGCTTCTTGAAGGATGGGTCTCCTACAGATGCAATGAATATATATGAGGATATGAAGAAATCGCCAGACCCACCAGAGGAATTATAGGATTTTGTTGAAGGGGCTTCTACCGCACCCACTTTTGAGGAACAGAGTGAAGCAAGACTATGAAGAGCTTTTCCCTGACAAACATGCCTACGATCCTCCCGCAGAGATATTTGGCTTACGTTAAGGTTTGGATAAGGCGCTCACTGTTTCTTTACTCTGGTTTGGAGATATTCACTAATCGTTGGCATGTTTGGGGGTAATAGAGAATGTTGTTATTGAGTTCTTAATTAACCAAAAATTGATATGACAAGTAATTCCTCCAGAATCGGGAAGCTTTTTTTTTTTTTTTTGGGGGACGTTCTATTGAATTGATGCTGTTTATGTACTCAAGTTAGTTGTTTTGAAGTCAGATTTACACTTCTTCCTCTTATTGCTCTGTGTTTGTGCATGCCTGCATGTGTATTTTTTTTGTTATCTATGCTTCTATCGTGTGAGAACCAAATTGTTGTAGTTTTACACAGGTGTTCTTGGGCACATCATCCTTCATTAAATACTCGATACAAGTAATCACTTAAAGAGAACTCATGAGTCGGACAAGAATTTGGATTGTAGAAAGTTTCATATGTAAAACAAATTCGATTCCTATGGTCACTAATCCCAAGTTATTCAACTTCAGGGCTACAAGTGATCCATCAGGGATGAATATCTCAACCACTTGAAGACCATGATGGGCCAAGATAGAAGAGAGGGTTGGCTCTTCCATAAAAATGTCAACATTTTTAAGTGGATGGGAGAACTTTTGTTTAACTTGATCAAATTTAACTGTGATGTATCAAAGATTCAAACTAGATATTTTTATGATTAATAAAAAAGTTATTCCACATATTGTTGAGTACCGTCTTTGAATTCCTGACCCTAGAAGCTTCTTTTGATTCTTGTCATGTTGATACTGACTTCTCATTGATTTGTGCATGATGACGCGTCAATCTTTATCCTTTTGAATACGTGCTAGTTGACAGCTTAGATCTTGGGTTCACGCTTATATCAGGATATGCCACTGATGGCGACTGGTTTATGCGTTGTGCTTACTGCCTATCCACCAGTATGGTTGGATTTTTTTATCTATGGCAATCGGCGCCTTAAAACTAAAGTCTAAATCCAATTTTAATGAAGCTATTGGCATGGTTATCGAGTGGGCATGCCGGAGTGGTTATAGGGCATGACGAGAAATCATGTGGGCTCTGCCCGCGCAGGTTCGAATTCTCCCGCTCACGGTGTTTTTAGTACGGTAATTTGGAAGATTAGGATAGGCTTTTAAAATCATGATTATATCGTTATTAAATAAATCTAATAATTAACTACAAAATCAGCAATAACTTTATTCCCAGAATGAGTTTTGTAATTATTTCTAGGAAAAAAAAAAAAAAGAAAAGTCTTGCGATAATTTGTTTTATTATTAACAGCATTGATTTTTTTTAAAAAACTATTCTCATTAAACACAAAGAAAAGTATACATTCCTTTTCTATTAAGTATAAACAAAAGAAAAACAAGAAAGGAAACTAAGAAAGAAAGTATAATGGGTTCAGTGGCGGAACTAAAAATTTTAAGAGAGCTCATTTTCAATTTACACTACAACAAATTGATAAACCACAATTACAAACTCAAAAAAAAAAAAAAAACTAATATATATATATATATATAAGAGAGAGAGTTCGGAGTGAATTAAAACTTAAAAACGATAAAGTAATATAACTTCACAGTAAAAAGAAAGCAGTAATTTTATATGTTTGAGAAACATAATTGCAAGTACGATTATCTATCATGATCAATATAACTAAAATAAAGTAACATAAAAAATATAAAACTTATAAAAATTAATGTGTACTCCCTATTTATAAAAATTAGTTTAAAAGATATAAATTACTTAAATGAATTTAATTTAAAGAAATAATGTTATTAAATTAGTATGATTTATATTAATGTAAGTAATCATAAAAGTTATTTTTGTGAAGAGATTTTTATTAAATTTAAGAGATTAAATTAATTTAGGAGAAATATTATATATTATGAAAATAATTAACATAGATGATTTATTAGGTGATTTAAATAAATTTAATATTAATTTATTTAAATAAAAAATATTATATTTATATTTAAGAGAGTTCATTTAATTTAAGTTAACCTATATATTTTATGAAAAAATTAAATATGCTGTGAGATATATGTTTTAATAATTAGAATTTTGATTATTGTATTATTATTATTATTAAACATTATTATTATTTAAAAAAAAGAAATGAAATGAAATGAAAAAAAAAAAGAAGAAGAAAACAAATGAAAAAAAAGGTTGAAACAAACATGCTATCATTTGGTGTGTGGGACAATTGTCCCACGTTTTTAATTTAGTTTTTATTTAAAAAAAAAAGAAAAAAAAAAGGGGGGGATTTCTTCTTGTTCGGCTCTTCTCTCCCTTTCTTCTCTATTGATGACTACCAACAGAACAACAGGCTCACTCTTTTTCTATCGTCCTCAGCAAATTCAAAAGACTTTCAATTCATGCCAACATCCTTTGATTTAGGCAACGAATGAGCTAGCCTATAAGAATATGATGTACTTGGATTTAAATGACATTTGGGTATGCGAATTAAACGCATGTATTTATTTTCACACACACATATATATATGTGTGGTTTTTTTTTAAAAAATCTAATTTTTTACAAATTTAATTTTTTAAAAAAATTTAAATATCTAAATTTAATTGGATCGATCTATTAATCTTAAATATTCGAATAGAATCAAGTCGAAAATTAATTTAATTCACAATAAATACTTTCTCATTTGATTTAATATTAATTTTTTTATTTTCAAATAATCGATTTTTCACTCGATTTTAGATCATTTTAAATAATCAATTTAGGGCGGACCCATCCACATCCAAAATGGGGTATTGAGCGTGAAAAAACAAACCTTATCTACTTATCTGGTGGTGGGATCCGAAAGGCTCTAGATTTCTTTTTAAACTCTTCTCCGACTTTCAAGTTAGGGCATATTTGACATTGCTGTTACAAAACTCTATACTTTTTTTTTTAGTAAAAACTACAATATTTTTAAATATTAAGATATTTTTAACTTTTATTTTAGCTTATTTAATTTTTTTAAAAACCTTAAATTTGAATTTATTTTTTCAAATTAATTAAATTTAAAATTATTTTTTAAAGTCAATTATTTACTCTTAAAACTTATATAAAAATATGTTATCAATTAGTATATGAAATTTTTTATGTTTTTTTTTTTTCCTCTCTGACGCCATTGAGAATAATAATGTACATACTTTTAAATATCCAATTAAATGACTCCTAGGATGACCATTGGTCAGGAAATAATGCAACAATAAATTAAATACGGGTCATTTGATTTACGAAGTTCATTATTTATTTATTTGTTTATTTTATGCGACTCTGCATGGCAAAGAGAGGTTGCTAACTCCACATGTCATTATCAGCTCGTCCACTTAGGATGCCATGTGGACCCACGTGGTACTTATCCATTCGTGGAAAAGATGATCACGGTGGGATATTATATTTTAAAAAGACAAAACAGAATTGCAGAGATAACTCCCATGTCATCTCGGCTTAAGGCAATCTTTATAAAATCTTAAAAATTAAATAAAATAAAGGGTGCGCCTTTCTTTTCTTTTCTTTCCCTTTTTCCCCCCAATTGATGAAGGCACATGGGCGGCAGTACCTGTGCCGTCTAATGAAGAAGTATGTATATATTTATGTATAGCTTGATGTTTAATACATAGCAGTCTTAGATTGCCTTCTTTTTTTTACTATGCGTTGGTGTCTATTTTTATCAGCTGTAATTGCTTCTTGAAAGGGAGATAGCTAGTTTTGTTAGTCTTGGTGACGGTACAGAAAAAGGCAATAATGGATAATAAGAAGAAAGGGTCTTCTCCTTCTCCTTCTTCTTCATTTACAGCTGATCTTTTTGGTACCAAAGAGTCACCACCATCTCCTTCTTCAACTGGGATTTTTGCTTCTATCTTTCCTTCTCCATCCACGGTATGGTTACACTTTTTAAATTCTTAATGATGTTTAATGGCACTTGGTGATTTTCTTGTCTATCTTTCTATAGTTGAATGTGAGGCTTTTAAAGTTGAAATGTGGTATTCTATTCGTTGGGTTTTACTTAAAATATTAATTGAATAAAGAATTTGAGAAAATATTGAGGCGAGGGAAGGTTTATGGACGCCTAATTTGGAAGTTCTTTTAGAAGCGCATATATCATAAATGCATGGTCTATAGTTCTTAATGTATCTTCCAAGGGCTTTTTCTTAAGCTGAAGTAAAAAAGTTCTACTTAATTCAGGAAAAATCATCGAAAGATTAGATAGGTTAATTTTGGTATATTGTATATTGTTTTTGGACCTTGCATAGGAGTGGTTAGAAAGAGTTAAAAAAGTGAACTGTAAATGAAAGTTAATTCGGATTGAAAAATAAAATGAAAAAATTTTAAGTAATTTATATCTACTAATTTTCTTTAAAAAAACTCTAAAATAAAGAACTTCATTTATATTTTATTTTATACAAATTTAACACTCGCCTTTCTATTCTAAGAAAATTCTCATGCAATACCTTAAATACTTTGCTTTTCATTTAATATAAATTCTGCCCAATAGATTTCTGGAAAGTATCTGAACTTTGTCTTTAGTTTTTCAGGTTTTAGGCAGGAAATCCACAAACTATGAAGATTTAGGATCTTGGAAAAAGCAGCCCTTTGGAAATCAAGGATGGAACACAAAACAAGAAGCTTCTGGTTTGTGATAGGAGTCTAATTCTATATTATTTAGGTTCACTTGTTCCTTATGAAATCCTAAGTGCTTCTTGATTATTACTTTTTCCATCCCATAAAGATAATCCACTATTCATTTTTTAACTGTATCATAAAGATAGTTCACTTTCATTTCTTAGTATATGTTAAATTATTTAGTTATTAGTATGTCTCCATTTATTTTCTTGTAATTAACTACTTAAAAACTAGAACAACTATCTAATTATTCTTAAAACATTAAATATTCATGTTTATCTATTAAAGAGTGATTAATTTCAAGAAAATATTTTATTATTTTTAAATTTATTAAGGAGTGATTAATTCTAATAAATACTTTATTAATATTCATGTTTATCTATTTAATGATAATATGAGGTATATTAGTAAAATACACAAAATTAACTAATTTAACTATGTAAACAATATTTTCTTAATCTGTGTATAAAAAGAAGGTGGACCATCTTTGTGGGACAAAGGGATAAAGGGAAAGGGAATATCATGTATGGAGTAAAAGATTGGAGAAAATTGCCTCATATGTTGTGTTTGTTAACTGACAATATGGGCTATACAGCAATCACTAGCGAGGACACAAACTATAACATGCCTAACAAAGAAAGGAATTCAATTTTTATGGAAAGGGTGGAGCCCTGTCATCTAAGTTCATCACTTTACTACGGTGGGCAAGATAACTATTCACAGCCCCCAAGTAGCCGTATTTCTGGATCATATCCCATAGTAAGTCTTGATTAGCAGAAGGCTAATGTCTGCAATATTGTCAGCATACTAAAATGATCAAGATTGTACTGATATGCTCTGTTAATGAATTAGTTCAAGAAAGATGGGGGAGAAGATGATCCTAACGGAAACAGTTCAAACGATGCTTCTAGAGGAAATTGGTGGCAAGGTAACATGTTACAAATGAGGCTACAAGTAAATATTTAACCTCCTGTTCTAGACTAAGGCATTGACCTCAGGATTCTGATATGCTTTCCGCAGGTTCACTTTATTATTAGGGCCTTGCCTTTCCTTGGCATATGTATTCTCCATTTTTAAGGTATACAATAATCAGAAGGATGGAAGAGTCTTTTAGATAGATATTCATGTTCCTTCCTTTTCTTTTCCTTTGTTTTTGTTCGTCATTTCTGATAGGAGGAACTCATCAGCTTCAATTTTGAAGCATAATAATATTTCATAGCATATTTTGGTAACACAAGAAAATGAATGTTATATTATCTATTTAGCACTTGAAAGTAGGGTTTTACTTTTAGTTTCACCTTTAGCCCACTTGTAGGAAGAGCGTCAAAATTATGGTAGCTTGTGGCGGAACCTTTTCAATAGTCATAGCAGTAGAATTATTTGTCTGATCAATCTGCATCAACTAAAGTCATGCAATAAAAAAAATATGCAATTCAAGTAAAGACACAGAAGTATGAAAGCAGTTGTTTATTGCTCATCAGAATTTCTTTTCAGAGCTCTTTAAGGTAATTTGTCTTGCTTGACCAATTCAGTTCTTTCTGAAATTGCAGGAATTCATGAAGCCTTGATGATAATAATCGAAGATGTGCAAAAATAAACAAGCAGCTCATATGGACAGATCTTGTCAGCAATCTGCAATGTTTTATGATGGGAAACCTGTCAAATGAAATGATTTTGATGAGTATAGCCTCAATGCTGTTGATGTTCAAGAAGTTGGTAACACTAGTAATTTTTCATTCTTTCTGCTTTTTCACTTGGCCGATTTATAAGGCTGGTGAACATCAGTCTGCTGTTTTTGAAGCTTGTTTTTTTGTTTGTATTTTTCAACATAGATGCTTGACGGTTCAATTCCTAAAATTTGTGCTTCTTTCCAATTGTTTATAGAAATATATGAAACTCAAACCAAACAAGCTCGTAAGTTTTCTGATAAGTACAGGCTTGAATCTCCCATAATAAAATTGTTGGATATTGTCACAGTGTGCTTTAAGCACAAACATTATGTCATACTTTACATAAACACACAAATACCAATCATGTTGTCGAGTAAAATCAGACAACTCTTTACATTTATGTCATACTTCTTTCAGGATTTCATAATTGTTAATGACAATCGAGTGTTCATCTCTTCAAATTTGTTCACTAATACAAGTCCCTGTCAAGTTGTACCTTGTTTCAAGCCATCTAATTTAAACCTAGTCCCATATAGAGGCATATTGCATCCTGTCAATCTACAAGTTAAAAAATAAGAAGGCAAGAGATTAAAAATAAAAAAGATTCGGATATCAGCAATAAGCTGTAAAGTATATTTATCCTCCATTAGGCTGAGGGGCAATAAATAAGTTTTCAGTACTGAGAAATGGTCATAGCTACTGCTGGAGTGACTTTCAGTTTTCGCATAACTATGAAGGATCGTTGTCGTACTTTTTCTTAAAAGTCGTCCTTTAGCTGGATCCTCCAGATATTTAACTTAACCACTTAGACATGACTGGAGCATTCAAGCAAAAATTACAGAATTCCATGCAACTGCTCATTGCTAACTCTTAAAATTGAATGAAGAAATGATTCTGCAATTTCAGTTGGATTGGAGGTTAGTCTTGACAATAGTCTTTCCTGCTGTTCTCATTATTTGATATGCAAAGGAAACGTCTTTCATAAGCAGCTGCCATTTTGGTAGCAGTGAACAACTGCTGCTCTCTCTGCCTAGCAATCTGGCCTTTTCTTTCCAGAACTCCTCTGCCATCTTCCCAAACTCTATAGAAAGCATTCTTCAATGAAACTACCGTTGGCGAAAAGACTTAACCCATGTCTTCACTAACAATTACTGATCCTGTGATGCTAGCTACCCTTGTTGCCATCACAGGCTCACCAGAAAGCATTGCTTCCAACAAAGTGTGATCTAATCCATGAGCTCTAAGTGTTCGATTCACAAAAAGGTCATATGCATTGTAGAATCTTGCAATCTGAGCTTGTTCCAATGACCCCTCCAAGATCTCGGTATCTACCCAAGGACCGTCTCCAGCCACCAGAACAATGGTGTTTTCATGAAATGTATCATTTTCCATAAGGATTTGCTTCAGGGCTTCAAACATTAAGGGGTATCCTTTATCCTTCACTAACCTCCCTGCCATGCCTAATACCAATGATTTACTTTCTTTGACACCAAACTTCTGCTTAAACTCACCTTTTGCAGCATCTGGCTTGAAAATCTCCTCATCCTCACCATTGAGAATAACATGAACTCTTTCTTCTGGGATCATAAAAATCCCTTTCAAGACATCTCCAGCATGATCACTAGTAGCAACATGGTGAGCATAATCAGTGAAGAATTTTACCTCTTCAACGACCTTGGCTACTCTTTCATTCAACGCATATGTTGGTGGCTCTTAAAAGTTCTTGAATGATGCCAGTATGAATGGTTTCATATGCAATCCCATGCCAAGAAACAGCTAAGTTGCCAAGATTCTGTGACCGAGCATGCCAAAGCCAGACACTCTCAGTATGAACAATATCAAAAGGTTTTTCAGTTGAGTTTTGAGCTTCAAATAGATTCCACGCCAATGCTTGGACTAGATAACCAGCAACTGTTGGTTTTGAAAGGTGAAAGTTCAAATTGCTCATTGGACACCTTGGCAAGGGCGAGTTAGGGGAAGATGTGGTGAAAACATGAAGCTCATGCCCTCTTCTAGCAAGAGCAAGATG
Organism: Omphalea diandra; assembly: GCA_949677035.1. Lineage (NCBI taxonomy): Eukaryota > Viridiplantae > Streptophyta > Magnoliopsida > Malpighiales > Euphorbiaceae > Omphalea > Omphalea diandra. The sequence continues at coordinate 18,143 of CATIWR010043265.1, forward strand.
AAGGGTCAAGGCATGGCGTTCGAACCCTCCAGCATGAGATCTATGAGGCCATTTCTTGACAAAAAGTGCAATTTTAAGGAGTTTTTGAGGGAAAGGGATGATTCCATGCAGAAGGAAAAAAACGGAGACTAATGCGTTGGTTTTGGTTTTGCAAAATTAATTGGGATTTAGAATAGCACGAAGAAGAAAATTGGAAAAAAAACAGAGATGAAATGAACGAAATGCACATAAGACTGCAATGACAAAGCAGAAACAACGAAAACTCAAGATGGCAATATGATCTTTAGCCATAAAATTAGAAGTAGGATATCAAATCCTTCGAAAGAACACAGTGATTAGATGGTCGAATGATAAGAAAAAACCTGTTTAGATCGGATGAGGAGCTGTGTAAAGTGCATTCCTTGAGTGCCAAAAGGGCATTCAGCCTAGGTTCAGGCACCTGCACATGGTTCTCAACTAGCAGTACAAGTTAAACAAATACCATAAAATATCTATTTTAGTGGCATATTTTTTTAAAGAACTTAACAAAATATCAAATTTGTGGTTAAGCAATTGCATCATCCATTGACTTCACAGTTTAAATTGTCCTGCTCTGTTATAACTACCTCTTACTATTATCAATAAAACAAAATTTAAGCAATGGTCACTGCCAACTCCATAGATCAGAAAAGAATAATATAAAATAGACAAAATTAACCATTTCCAATACAACCCACAATTTATTATTGCAAATGTCACAAAATGCTGCACCTAAACTAGAAGATCAAATCTAAGCAGTCAATAAGGTATGCTAGAAATCCTTGAAGTTCATTAAACACTAAAATTTCTTCAATTTTACGGCTAAATTCTAATGGTTTTAGAAATGAAAACATGTCACAATATTAGCTATTCGCTGAAACATTTTGACATTCGTCAGTTTTATCAAGGCCATAATCAAATAAAACAAAACATTGAATCCTGAAGCAGTATTTGTCACTCCAATTTGTGTTCCCTTAACTTTTCAAACATCCAACACGTGGCATTCCACAAATTAAAAAAAAAAAAGATATAATCTTTTACTCGAAACTGTGAACGTAATTCAAAATACTCTAGCGAGTACAGAAATACAACATGAGCAATATACAGGTTCAATCATGAAATAGTATTTGTCACTCAGTTTTTGTTCCCTTAATTTTCAACGACTTAATATATTACATTTCTTCAGATTAAATGTCAAGTCAACGTATCATCTTTTTTTATCAACATAATTCAAAAAATCTAGCGAGAAAAGAAGTAAAACATGAGGAACACGTTAAATCATGAACTAGTATTCGCCACTCATTTTTTTATTCCCTTAATATTCAAAGACACAAATATGTGACATTCCACAAATTAAAAAGAAAGATATAATCTTTTTACCAATCCTACAAACATAATTCAAATAACTCTAGCGAGTAAAAGAGTAAAGCATGAGAAATACATAGAATGCTAAGGCCAGAGGGACTAATATCACTAAAGGACCAATTGCAGCATAACTATACGAACTCCCACAAGCCAGAGTCCCCAACTTGATCTGCACCAAGTCCACCAAAGCCATCATCAAAAACCCACATCCGAAAACCGACCCAGAGCCTGAAACCAAAGTCCCTACCCGTAATGCCGCCAAATTTGCACGCACTAGAGACGCATTTCCCACCTCATCAATACTAACAACATTATTGTCGTTTTTATCGGCAATCTTGATGGCTTGCTTGAGAGCCAAGGCAATGAGGCTGGAGAAGAGGAATGAGCTGAAGGAGTAAACATGGAAGGCGATGAGGTCTTCCGCGATGGAGGAGGTGGCAACGCAGGAAGGATCGGTGACAAGGGTGAAGGAAGGGTCAGGAGCAGGATACCAAGCTAGACCAATAAAGAGTGCAAAAGTAAATAAAGAGTTCACATTAACAATTCCATCTAAGGCCATGATGTGAATTTTTGTAGTGAGTATTGGATGGGTTTGAGACATTAGTGTACGCATGATAATGGTGGTGGTGGTGCAAAGAAAGAAAACAGAGGAAAACAGGGAAGAATTTTGCTTCGTTGTTTTTAGGGAATTAAGGGGCAGTTTTGGTTTGGGTGGCAAAGAGACAAAGGTTGGAGATAGAAAGGAAGGTTGGGGATGGCATTAGCTTGGCGTGGCTTTGCCGGCAAGGAAATCGCTGTACAGGATGAGTTGAGTACGAGAGATTGCTTTTCCTTTTCTTCCTTTCGGTAAAGAAAAACAAAACAAAAAAGACATTGTTTCGTGTAGATAAAATATCAAGAGCAGTGATATGTATCGGACAGGGCCATATATACAGGAGCATCGCTTTGAGTGTCATGTTTGCCTTTTTTTTATTTACTTTTTAATAAAAAATATAAAATTTAACCACTTTTATATTCAATTTTCATATCATTTTTATTATATTTTATATTTTTTTATTTCACTTTTTATTTTTTAAAAAAAATTAAAAATGATTTAAAGTGTTTTGATAATAATAGTAATCATATTATATACCGTATTTGATTCATAATTTGAATATAGATTTTTTTATTGTATATATATAATTTATTCAATTTTTTACTTTTCAAACATCATTTAAATTTGAATACATAATTTATTCATTTTTTTATTCACTTTTGATATTCATTTAAATAAATTTTATTTAATCAATGTAATATTCAAGGTATCCAAACATAGTCTTAGATGTTGGCAACTGTAGGTTATTTTATTTAATTTAATTCTCAATATTTTAATTAATTTTAATTTAATCTAATTTTGATAAACTTAAAAAGTGTGTGCTTACAAAATAAAAAATTAATAAAAAAAAAAAAACATAGGGCCAAAATTAGCCGGTTCTCTTTCGAATCTCCTGGGTTCTACCAAAAGACCAACTACACCCCGCTCAATTGTGATTCTCTCTTATTTTACTGTATCGATTATCTTTTCAAATTATTGCGAATTATTGGCTCTATTACTTCAGATTAAGTAATTATCCAGTGTCTAAGATTCAAGAAATTCTTTCTTTGGGCAATCTATGTTATATCTAAAATTTCTGTTATTTGGGCTAGATTCAACATGTTCCGAATCTATCACTTCTTGTACTCTATTTTAATGTAGTGAAATTTACTTTTTATCTTGCTCCAAAAGGAAAAAAAAAACATTCCAACTTGTTGGAATATGACACTTGTAGATATTTTGCTAAAAATATTTAGGTATATTAAGTCTTTTGTTCTAACTAAATCTAGAGAGTTATATATTATATATTATATGATGGAGATTAAGTTTTCAAATATTTAGAAAAAAAATTTGCAGCAATTTTTTTTGAATATTTCTAACTCTAGAAGAATCTATAATCTCTCTCTCTCTCTCTCTCTCTCTATATATATATATATATATATATATAAGATGGTGGTAAATGGAGAGAAAAAGTTTACAAAAGTGTTCACAGCAAAATCACTCTCTCTCTCTTTAGAAATCATAAAACCAACAGTATTGTCAGATTTTATTCTTAAGGGGTTTGTGTCCTTTCAACATGAAGAAGAAGAAGAAGAAGAAGAAGAAGAAGAAGAAGAAGAAGAAGAAGAAGAAGAAGAAGAAGAAAAAGAAGAAAAAAAAAAAAAAAGGAAAGTTCTATTCTAAGATAAATTTCATTTTTGTTGTTGTGTCCTTGTGTTTGGTTTCTGTTCTTGTTTCAATTTTTCTTTCGAATTCATTAAGGTCTCTTCAATGTTTTTACTCTTATTTTTTTCTATTCTTATTTCAAGCTCTTGTTTGAGTATTATGTTTCTTGATTGTGGTTCTAGTTTGTTGATCCTTTTCTATTTAAGCTCTTGTTGTGTTCTTTTTCTTGTTTATTGACCCTACTTCTATCTTAAAGTTAGTTTTCACCTTTCCTCCACTAAATTTGTAACTTCTAATTTGTTATTTAAAGGGTTGGACAAACAAGAATCCATGCGTTTGCTTGTATGAAGGCTGAATAATTTCAGCAAATTTTACACTAGAGCGTGAGAAAGTCAAGCCTAATATATATATATATATATATAAAAGACAATAATTAATGGAGAGAAAAAGTTTAAGAAAGTGTTTACAGCAAAATTATTCTCTCTCACTCTTTAGAAATCATAAAACCAACCTAGTTTTACCTATTAAAACTTAGATACCCAGCAAAAAAAAAAAAAAAAAAAAATACAAACTCAATGCCTCCTTTATCTCTATGGATGTACCTAGGTTTAGCTTTGGTTTTGCTTCTTCCTTGTCTTTATTGAATGAGTGACCTACATCCTCAATAACTTAGGAGCTCTTAGAAACATGTGGGCATGACTGATGATAAATGTATTAGCAACTAATAGAGAATAACTATGGTTTTAGGGTTCTTTGACTAATTTAGAAATCATGAATTAAGTGTAGATGAAATAGAGGAATATGTTTTTATTTTTGTCATTAGAAAGGTTTTAGAGAAGCCAAAATTCAAAACTTTTGCGTAAAAGAGTTTGGATAAGGAAAAGATTTTGAAACATTCAAATGTAATGCAAAAGGAGAAATTGAAACAATTAATAATGGATTCTTAACAAGATGTCATATATGGGAATTGAATGTAACAATATCACATTCGACACTATCATCAACGAACATAGGAAGGCTAAAATGTTTGCATAAATGGAGAACTCATTAACATATATGATCAAAAGTGACAACTCCATTCTTGATATATCATATTTAATTTTGTCATTGGAGTATATGGGAATAGTGGACAACTTGAGAGGACAAAGAAGTGATAAAATGTATTTTAGCTAATGGGAATAGGCCGTAACATAAAGACATTTAATATCCTAAAAAAATCAAATAGAAAAGCAGGCATGTATGAGAATAAAGAATATGTTATTTATGTAAAACTTGCCAATTATTGTTGCTTACAACACTATTATTGAGACATTTTGAAGAGCTGGTGATATGGAGAAGATGGATGAATACTTAAAATGTATGAAGCATTGAGGAATGAAACCTAATGTTATTACCTAATATTCTCTTATTAATGCATACAACATAACTAGATTTATAATGAGGGGTGATTCAATTTTGATGTAAGTAGAGAACTCTGACATAGTATTAGATACCCTTTTGTTTGATTGCCTCATCATCAATGCCTATGCTTAGGTTGGTGATATAAAAAAGATGGTTAAGTTCTTTCTATCACTTATACAACCATGATCCAGGCTTATACAACTAAAAGCTTGACTGAAGTTGCTAAAGATTTGGAAAACAAGTTAATTACAAGGAAGGAAACTTTTGGGAATAGTTTCTACATTATAATATTATTATATGTTAAAGAATTAAAAGCTGTTTTAATAAGGACCAAGCTAGTGACTAATGATGAATATATAAAATTACGAACAAATAATAATTTTATTGTTGATGTTATATTGTCTATAAAGGAATTAAAAACATAGAGAAGAAATAAGATAGGTAAACGCCAATCCATGGAAAGACATAAACAAAATCTAAAAAAGCTACGTTTGATGAGCAAAAATCCTCATGTTACATCTTTGAGAAACTACAAAAAAAAAAAAAAAAAAAAAAAATTCATAACCATTTTTAGAAACTCTTACCCAAAAAACCAAACATTCATGGCCAACGACTTCAAATACCATAAATCTACCAATGGATAATTAAATATTTATAATTAATGCCTCACATCTTTGTGATCTCTTTCTCAATTTATATTTGGTGCATAATTTACATATATTTTCATAACTAATTCATTCTCAATATTGATGATATTATGTTAATTTTTCATATAAGAAGGATTAAAGATAGTAAGTTTGTGTTTTATAGGCATAATAGAGAGAAAAGTGGTCAAAGAGTAAGAGAAGGCAACCTAAGTTATAGTTTTGAGTACTGCTTGGTATTTTTAGTATATCTCCATCTACATAGATCCAAATGAGGTAATTCAAAAGCTATTAGAAAGCTAAGACATATGACTACAACTTTTATGTTTTGGACTTGAGCTAATTTGGCCATGTGTAGGGTCCAAAGGTGATCATAATGCCCAAGAAGCATGTCAGGTAGAATCATTAGACATGGCCATACGCATGGCCATATGTGTGAGAATGTCAAAAATGAGAATTTCAAAATTTCCCTAATTTCTTCCTTTTCCAATTTCCCAAGGTTCCTAATTAGTAACTACTTTAAGAGCATTATTTAAGGGGGAAAAACATTGTCATCAAAGGAGGAATAACTCATCTAGGGGCATTAAATAACCACCCAAAAAGTGAGGAATTCAATCAAGCAAGGATGTAGGAGTAAAGTGAGGAATAACTCATCAGTTTGACTATTTCTTATTCTTTTTCTTATATTATGAGCTAATTATCTTTATGTTAGGGTTGTAAATGGATCTTGTGTGGCTAATATTGGTTTTTCCTTAATCTAATTCTTTTGGTTTCATTCATTATTTATGCTAGCAATTGTTGAGTGCTCCATGTCTGATTAACTGACCATTAATCATATTAGTACCATGAATCAATAATGGAGACATGCTTTTCATAGAACGAAATCATTAATAATTCCCTTATTTTGTTACTGAATAGGGGAACCTTAACAAACTATTATTATCCATAAAGTCTTGTTTTGTAAGGCAAATGCATGATGTTTAGCTTTTGAGCCGAGGAACCTTTAGCTTAACATTCTCTTATTTGTCAATTTCTATTCGAGAGGGATTAATTGATCACCATAGTGATTTGATAGTAGCACTTGATGAAAAAACCAATTAGACAAGTATTAGGAACCCATTAGAAAGTCATTAAGTGAAGTTGAACCCTTAGCTAACTTTTTATGTTTATTGTTTTCTTTGCAATTACTTTTTTTTTTTATTTTATATTTTTCTTATTTTTAATTCTTCATTTAAACCCTTTTTTATATGGGATTTCTAGATAATACAAGGAACAATATTCTTAGTACTTATTCCTAATTCTCATGGAAATGATATCCGTACTCTTTTACATTTTATTACTTGATGACCTATGCACTTGTAGCTCAAGGGGTTATTTATATAACATTAACCCACCATGAATTTCTCTATTTCTATCTTGGTCTATTGAAAGAATAGGTTGGCAACCATGAAAGAAAAAGAAAGGTGGATGATATGGTAGTTTGGATAGGGATGACATAAGGGTTGTTGGAACCATAGTTTTAAACTTTGGCCATTGGTACTTTGGGACATAATATGACAACACTATAACATGTTTTGAAAAATTATTTTTTGGATTGATACAACTATTTTCTATTTATATTTGAAGTTATTTTTAATTTGTATTTGAATCATTGATACTACTATAATCCAAATAATATAAATGATTCAAACTATGTTATATAACCAAAATAATCCATATATGATGCTGCAAGATATCAAGATGAATAGTTTGAGAGAATCTTCTTAGCTTTGGTTGTACGTAGCTTAAGGAATTCTAAATCAAGGCTGTAAGATAAAAGAAGATAAAAGGGGAGTTTGACCTTGTACTGAAAGTCCTCTCGATGCTTAAGTTAGAAATTGCTATTTGATAGAAAGAGTATGAGAGATAGAATGATTGAGATACCAGACTGATGGTTCTTTATATATAGCGACTCGAATGGACTGTTTATGTAGGAATGAGCATACTTCCTATATTAGGTGTTGCTTCCTTTCTTATTTGATACTTCCTAAAAAGGAGAATGTTTTTCTGAAGAGGATGGTTAGGTATAGACTAAAGAGTGGCATATATGGGATGAGCCAACTTTGGCCATTAAGTTGAGAGCCCAATCTATACCAAACTGGGCTTATGATAGGTTGTATGGCTTGGACCTATGATACGAAACTGTGCTTTAAGGAGTAGTGGATCTACACATATTTAGTGAGGGTTATATTATGTCTCCCCTCTTAGTCCAAGTCTATTTATGTCTTGAAAAGCATGTGAAAGAAAACTACTAAACTACCATATAATGAATCTTAAGTGGCTAAGCTAGATGATAAAGAGGTAAATGATCAACTCATTTGTAAATTAAGCTCTAATAGATGAAATTTTAAATTCAAAATTATAATGTTTTGTTATCCATGCTACCATAATGACATATGGTTAGCATGCCTTGGGCGATTATGATTGATCAAAGCGACCTATGCATTTGATGAGGCTCCGATTGAGTTAGCCCTACCCTTTTCTCTATCTTTCTAGTTCCATAAGTAGAGTGGAAGAGGACCTAACTTTTCATTTATATTTTTTTTTATGAAATTGTTGCTACTAAAGTGGGATTTTTTTTAGCTGTCCACTGCATTTTTCTACTTTATTGAAAGTTTTGATTTTGGTTTCCTTGCATTTCTATTATTGATTAATGGATTCTTTAAGTCCTTTCGATATTATGGAAGCTGAAAGCATATCTCTATCGCCATCTCCTCTTTTGTAAGTTATGCCTCCTTTTTCCTGTGTTGGCTATAAAAGAAGACTTGGACAAAATTTCCTTAGACTAGTATGAGGAAGAAGAAATAAAGAAAAGGGAAAAGGCATCTACTAATAAAAGGGTGGAGGACAAAGTAGGCCCACATGAGCAAGAGTTAAAAAATACCAAACTAGTGCAAATTCCTTTAAAATCTAAAGATTCGAAGGACTAACCCCTAAATTGCAAGCGAAAGTTGGAAAAAAAAAACTATTACTATAGTGTCTCTAGTGAGTATGGACAATAAGTATAGAACTTAAAGTTAAGGGCTGATTCCTAGCTCTTACTGAACCAGTTCATACTATACAAGAAGGACTTGAAGGTAAGCATTCAATTGCCTTTGCCTAAGTTTCTTTAGGATTTCTTGATAATATTCAAGTTGGCTATCTCTCAGCTGTCGCCGAATGATAATAGGATATTAGTTGGCACACACTTGCTAGCTTAATAGAAGGGCATAAACTTGATCACAAATGTGGTAAAACATTTGTACACCGTTATGCATTAAGTTAATAAGGATCACTGCCACATGACAATCATGACTAGCATGGGACCATTTAACATTATCCATGCTCCATCCTAGAAGCATAAGTTCTTCATGGTGAATTATGTTGAAAATGTACTATTCCCTTATAGGTCGCTAGTTAAAGAGGAACATAACATGTCCATTTTTATGATTGAGGAGGAAAAAGAGGTGGCAAGTAAGCTCCATATTAAAATGGAAGATCTCGTGGGTCTTATAAAACTAATAAAAAGACATCACCTCAAACTCTCTGATATTTTCATTTTGATTTATGATTATAGTGTGTGCTAATTGTATGAATACTTTCGTGTTTTATAGATATAGACTTTAAGGTCATTAAAGAGGAGATGTCATAATAAAAATTTATTAGGTAGAATAGAAGGGAATGAGTCAGCTAAACACTTGGGTGAAGAAAACATCTAGGCAAAAGAGAGTTTAGAAAGAGATAGTGATGGTTGACCGTACACCTTTAGAGGAAATTGAGTTGTCTATAGTGATCAAGGTAGGGGAGTTGGAAAAAAAAGAAATAGACCTATATTTATCTAAGAAGGTTTGAATTAAGATTAGAGACATGCACTCGGACAAGGACTTATTCATGCTTTCAAGAAATCCAAGTCGTTGCCCTAACCTTGGGGCTTTTAAAAATAAAATATGAGGAATGCTTTTTAAGCTACCTTATGTTTGATAAGACCTTGAAAAGGATTTACATCCTTTCTAATGATAAGAAGAATTTTGAGCACCTCAATAACGGGTAGCTTGTAGATTGAGTTAAGATGCTCAGTCTTAAGGTAAGATATTTAAATAACTTTGAAAATAAAATAAGAAAGATTTGAATAATAACTTATTATGTCTTTGTATAGGTAATATCAACAGAGACCTTTCTAAGCTAGCGTTTGAAGGCCTTAGAGAAAGAAATAAAGAATATTACTAAGCTTGAAGGCCAACACATAACAGCACACGAAGAGTGAGTAACGTTGGCAAAGAATCACTAAGATACACTACACTAAGTGAGGGAAGGGATGAGACTTTTTGGTGAGGCTTAAAAGGCATTGCAGGCTGAGTAGGCAAAGAGTGTCAAGCTAGCTAGCTACGAGATAAAGATGACTAATAGAGTCATCGAGCTGTAGTGCGATGGTTTTAAGGAAGCAAAAGGAGTGGGACATTTAAGCTTTGGTTAATAAAGAGATGGCTAGGATTTGCATCAACCATAATACTAAGATAAGGCATGAGTTAAGCAAGGCACATCTTGATCTTGGCTTTGATTATGTAGGTGACATCTTCCTAGGTGATAAAGAGAAACAGGAAGAAAAGGACTAGGTAGGAGAATAGATATAGGCTAATTACAATAACTTGTCCATCCTTTATTGTACAAAATTTTCTAGGTAATAAAATGGTTTTTCTTTAGTTTTTTCATGTTCTAAGCTCTAAAACATGGACTTAAGATAATTATGAGTTAATAATGAGATACATATTAGAATGCCAAGCTTATAAAACTAATAATAGTAAAGCACTGAGCTTATTAAATAATCCAACTTATAAATACTTATTGAATTATTGAACTTGAGTTGGAAAAAGGATGTTGAGCTATTTTGTTATTTTTAAAATTCTAAGTATGAAATAGTTGGATTAAGTAGCATGGGTTTTTGTTTTAAGGCATTTTCTAACCATAGGCTTAATGGCATTTATAATGTATGAGGCTAATGAGATCATACATGCTTTAGTAATATTAATTGATAACTTAGTGAAAGGAGGGTGAAAACCTTTTCTTGATTTATGAGACTAATGGGCTTGGTGCATACTTTAGTAGTATGGACTTAGCTAAATAATAACTCAAAGATATGAGAAAGGAAAATGAAAACCCTTTAAATATGCATTGAATGGGAGAAATATAAGGGTTGAGATCATGCTCAAGCGTGCTTATAATAGATGTTTTATGCTTAAGGAATGAGTTTGCCATCCATAGCTTTTAGTTTGTCAGTTTTAGGTCTTACTATTTTTTACAACCTTGTAAGGTCTTTCCCAATTGGTACCGAGTTTGTCAATACCTATCTCATCTTTAGTCACATCAATTCTTTTTAAGACCAAGTCTTTTACTTTGAGAGCTTGGTGTTTCACTCTTTTATTATGGAATCAAGCTACCTTTTGCTGAAGTGTAGTAGTTTAAATGGTAACATCTTCATGCTTCTCATCTAGGAAATTAAGGTTGAGGTGAAGTTTAGCCTCATTCTGTTCAAGCACGTGGTTAAGCATATGATAAGAGGGGAGGTCGATTTCAACAAGGATGGCTACTTTTGTCCCATAGACTAAGGAGAATGTTTGGCCTATGACAATTCTTAGGGTTATGTAAAAGGCCCATAGGATATGGTTAAGTTGATCTGTCCATTCTCTATTAACATCTTCCAAACATTTCTTGAGCCCTTATAATATGATCTTAGTGGTTATTTTGATCACCCCATTTGTTTAATGATGAGCTATTAAGGTAAACCCATTCACACTTAAATTGTTTCCCATTGTTAGTGATGAACATCCTTGGAATATCAAATCAATAGATCATATGTCTCTTTAAAAAAGTCAAGCACTTTGGCCAAAATGACGGTGGCAAGAGCTTCTAGCAATGCAATGTAGTTGGACTCTCATGTCAATTCGAATGAATCATCCTTTCCATAGAGGTAAGTCTTTGCCTGCTAGGCAAAAGGATAACAAGTTACAAATTCTGTCTCGGTAGGATATACATGTATTTTATTTCTATTACTATGAAATTCATAAATGAAGTAGTTAATAAATGAAATAGTTAATGGTGGGGTTACCATTATCCTTTTTGTAGCGATGAATCTTTTATGTGTTCATAGGAAAAGGAATTTTCCATTTTTTGGGGCCTCAAAGGGGTGTGGAAACATGTAAGAACTCTTGAATGGAAATGGAAAAGAGATGTAACTCTAGTTCCTTCGAAAATGTTAAGGTCTTTGGTGCAAGAAGAACGGGTTGATCCGTCTTTAGTTTCAAGCAATTTGAAAAAGTGATAAATGGCCATCATAGCAAACTTCTTCTATCCCAGATGCCTGTAAAAAAGAGCTGAGGATGTTAGTTTCCCATTAAGAGAAAGGTTAAATTAAGCCAATGGGCTACTGATTGGCTGAAGGTTGTTAAAAGATTGAGTTATGTCTTTGGTAAGCCTCACATCTTTACACAAGCTCTTTTGTATCTTTAAACATAAAGGGCTAAAAATAGTTAGATACAACTACTTTTTAGGCTAAGATAGTACCATCTTCATGAGCTCTATTGTTGCCTTCATGGATCTTCTGTAAAATGCAAATCTTATTCCTCTATAGAGACTCACTTAAGCTAAGGTTTATTGTAAGATCTATTTGTACAAGACATCATCTTCTTTTAGATAATCAATAACTTTGCTAATGATAGCTTAAACATCTTTTGCATTTGTAAAAATTTACTCGTACTTCAGGTGTTTGATAAGAGTCCTCATTTAGTTGTCTTCTTCAACTATTCTTGTTATATAGACTTTTTAAAGGATGTTGGGCTGGTCCCTTTCTTTTGACAATACTTTATTAGGTAAAGTGATTCAAGAGGAGGCAACTGGTTTGGCCATCAAGTTTGTATCTTTATTAGCTTAGGGGATTTACTATAGTCTCTAGCTTCCTTTCTTCATCTCAATGTTGGCTAATAAGTGCTATTTTTATGCCCTAGGTTAATGCTTGTAATGGATAGTTTCTTAATAATGTCATGGTTGCAATTTTATTAAATATCTCTTTTATATTTCATTTACAATTAAATTATAAATTTCATGAATAGTTAATTCTACCTAATGTCATTAAGTGTGTGACTTGATAGTAAAACCTCTGGGTGTAAAGCATTCTATTCTAAATTGTCCCTAGTTGGTCATTATTATTGGAATAATAATGAATGAATACTAGTATGTGTTTGATTGATGACTATGTTTTACTAGTTATGGATATGTGATATTAAATCAGACACATAGATACATGTTTAAGAAACATTATATTAAATCAACCCACTATGAGAACACTACATAGATTAATGTTATAAGTGATTCCTATGTAATAGTATTAACTTAACCCACTGGCCTAAAAATCACCATAGGTTCCAATATGAAGAACTTCATGTTTTGATATAGTCTAACATTATCTTTAATCGGATGATCATACAAATTAATACTGGACATGGAGTAAATCATATAGAGGAATATGAGTGATTGAGAAGAAATTTACCCCTCATATATTTTTATGAGAAATATCTCTCTGGGCCCATCGATAAGTTAAACTAAAGAGATTACATGGCCATGTGGAAATGAATTGATGAAGGTTATGAATGCCATTTAGCATCACTCTACTAGGAGATCAAGAAAGAATTAAACTATAAGGATGACATGATTCATGCCTTATGTTCAATTGAGATATAATGTGACAAAAGGATTATACCACTATTTGTGAAATAGGTTAGGTCAGGTTATTGGCCTTCACATAATTTGGATAGTCATAATGTCTTGCTAGTGGTCACTTTTGACTTCTGGATCAAAAATAGGTTTTCATCCACCACTAACATTATGTGAATCTATAGGGTTACACACATAGAATCAATCCAAAGAAAAATTGGGTTTACCACTTTCTCTATTTATAATTAAGATAATTCGAGATAATATCTAAATTATTTTAATATCTAAATTATTTTAATATCTATTTCATTTTAAAAGTTAAAACGAAATAGGATATTATCTTACTTTTATCTTTTAGATACATAACTGGCATAAATATCTTAATGGTTAATATATATCTAGA
>CATIWR010043269.1:0-10433 GCA_949677035.1 Omphalea diandra
CTGTTATATTGCTGTTTATTGCTTCGCTCGCAGTTAAAACATATATATATATATATATATATATATATATATATATATATATATATATATATATATATATATATATATTGAAACAATTAATTTTACCTACATCTTGTCTAATAACCCCTTATTTTAAATTGGACAATTCATATTATTTTAATTATAATTAAATCATTATAATTCTTATTTGTTGATAGCAAAACATATTAAAAATATAAAAATTAATAATATTTTTAAAAGAAATGAATTATAATTTAAGCCAAATGAAAAAAGAAAATAAATTTATTTTTATGAGATGAAGAAAATACTGTTTTTCAGAAAATTATTTTCCTAAAAGTAAGTGACTCTATTCCAGACCCTTTTTTTAAAAAATTTTCTTAATCACAACAAAAAAACATTGTTAATTACTGTTGTTATTAAAAGAAAAAAAAAACCAATGGCATCATAATTTGATCAATATAAAGTTATTCAATCGATAAGCTTAGGCAAACGAGACGCATGTGCATTTTCATGCTGGACCGCATCAATGGGTTTTTGTCTCTTAGATCACAAATAAATAATGTGTGTTAATCAACTTGATTAATAATTAAACAAACTTAGGGGTGCCTCCTAAGATATAGCCTGATGCATGAAGCTAATGTTATCTGATACTACCAGCAGAAAATCCGGCACAATAATTTAATTTCACATTTTTTTTATTATTATCATTAAGGATCGTACTCTCAATTTCACTGTTTTTAAATTAAATCAAAATTCACATCGTGTTAAGATTCACATTGACTTAGTAGATTTGATCACTCTAAAAGAGTATACAAATTAACGTTCCGGCTATTTGTACTTTATTTTGATGTTCTTGCACTGTTCAAGAGAATGCAAATAATTGAAACTATGATTGAGTATGATTCTCAAAGTAACTAAATTGAACTGAAAAATTGAATTGATATTGATACTGAATTGAAAAAAATTAAAATTTTTTTGAAGATCGGACTATACCAAACCAGAAAAATATCATGAATACAAGAATTGCCCTTTATTAATAACTATATCGAAATTGATTTAAACTGACTTGAATTGAATTGAACAAAAAAATTAATACACACACGCACACACGTATTCATGGATGATTACTGGTTTTATAACTGAAAAATAAATATTTATAATTTTCAGTGTAAACATTAGTTACAAGTCAAAATAATCAAAACTGTTAAATTTTTAATCTAAAAGTTGAAAGTGTAATAACTATTGTATAGATGATATATTTATTTAAATAATATATATAAATTATGTATAATTAAATTATATATAATAATAACATTAATTATAATATTATTACATTATGAATAAATTATGTATTATAAATATATAATATATTATATAATTATAGTTAGAACTATATACAGTTATAATCAAATAATATTATATAAGATAACTACATATATATAATATATAGTTTCACAATATATCATATCATATACTAATATATTACATCAATTTGATTTTCATGTGATAAAATAAAAATACAAAATTTTTATGAGGGAGATTTGAATTTATTTGAGTATAAAAATTTTATTTTTTAAAATTTAGAACTAAGATTAAATTGAATTGAATTGGACCAAACAAAACCAATTAAAATTAAATCTCCAAACTAAATTGGATCAATTTTTTTAGTCCAATTCAATCCGGTTTTTCAGTTTTTGATCATGTTCTTGATTCTTTAACTTTTAAAGGATTGATTATTCGGTATGATCCTGGTGTTTTCTAAAATACCGAATTTGATTGAACCATGCTCGACTCTAACTAGAACTCTTAATTTAATCTTTTTGTATTCCTCTTGGGGTGCAAAAAGTTCTAAAAAAAGGGTAAAAAACTATGAGAAGAGTGCAAATAGTTGTAGCCACAAATTAGTGCTTATGTAGACAATGGAGAAGTCATGTTATCAGTACGGGGGGGCAATTGCTTTCCTTAAATTTTTTTAAAAAACTTGGTATTAATGTTAAAATTAAAAATCCTCATTGTCCCCTTATAAAGTGTAAATTAACCCCTTCGTCCTTGGCTAATTGGGCTTGCACGATAAAAAGTAAACCTAAAAATTAGTCTTTTATAACCTTCAAATTAGTCTTTTATGTTTTGTATCAAACCACATGTCTTTTGCTCTACTTAAGAATGCTTTTGTTTTTAGCATAATGCATATTATATTGCAAGCACTAGTGCTTTATCAACGAAAAGAGCAATTAAAGCGTCTTTTGCCAAGCACAACTTAAGTTATATAGGCTAAGTGGTCACGCTAGGGTGAGCATAAACCTGATTAGATAAAAAAATCGAACGAATTGATTAGTTCAATTTAGTTCAATCTTTTAATAAATTTAGTTCAGTTCAGTTTGATTTTCATTTTAAAAAATTTCAGTTTTTAATTTTCGGTTCGATTTTTTATATAAAAAATCGAATAAACTGAAATTATTAATAAATCAAACCAATTTAAATAAAATTAGATTTAAAATACATGTAATTTAATTAAATCGAACTGAAATTTTATAGGTTCGGTTCAGTTTATATGTTTGTAAAATTCGATTTAATTAGTTTGGTTTATTCATTTTTTTTTAAAAAAAATTGGTTTATGTAAAGTACAGTTTGATTGATTTTAGTAAAAAAAAAAAATGAGCAAATTGAATCAATCGGTTTGCTCACCCCTACCTATAACGGAGCAAACAATATGCAAAGTGAATTCAATGGTCTCAAAAATTTGATTTCAAAAGAAAATGGATATTGTTTTTATATTCATTATTTTGGACATCCGCTTCAACAAGCATTTGGAGTTGCTACAAAAAATCACCTATCCATTGCTTTACATTTACTATAGTTTCAAATGTTGTGGATGTTAAAGGCTTTCGTAAGTGTCATGACATGCTTTTAGAGTGTCAAGCTGTTAAAATTTTAAAATCACTCAGAAAAAGTGGTGAGCTTGAAAGTAGATGAGGAAAAAAAATCAAGAGTTCACACCCAAATAGATTGGGGATACACAATACGATTCATATTATAATACTTTGATTAGTTTGGTTAAGATATTTTCTTTTATAGTTGATATTTTTTAATTTGTCATAAAAAAGAAAGTCCAAACAAAGGGTTGAAGCTTGCACTTTGATGGATTCATTCTAATCTTTTGACATTGCATTTTCTTTCCATTTAAATTGCCCACAAAATATCACAAACACTATAAAAAAAAAATCACGATATTATGAGTGTGATAGCTTTAATTAAGATAGCTTAGCAACATTAATGTGAGATGATGAATGGAATTTTTTGTTGAATGATTAAAACATTGTTAAGTAAATAAAAATTTTTGATAAAAAATAAATAATTCATAATTTAACTTTTTGTTGATCATCTTTTAATTTTTTCTTATTATATAGAAAACTAAATACTGATTATTATAAATGTAAATAACTTTTCATATTATTAAACTCTCTAAATTATTTTTATATAAAAAAAATTTTATATTTTAAAACTTTTATATCTTATTTTGATTAATTACAAAATAAAAACTTAATTATTAGCTTATTTGTTACAAGACAAAATGAAAATATATTATATTATTATTTATTAAAAATATAATCCTACTAATATAATTACTTGATAAAAATTAAAAATTTATTTAAAACTGAATTTTGAATTTTAAATTAATTCTATCTGTTGATTTTTTTTTATTTTTTTGGGGTCATGAATAAGAAAGTTCGTATCTAATACACTTTTTGGGTTATCATATACACTAATGTTGTATTCGTTTCTAGGCTTCATATATTATTTTCATCTTGCTTTTTCTGCTCAGCAGACAATGCATTAGCAATTCAACCTTCTCGAATTTCTGTTTATGGCAACAAAAGCAACTAATCAAGCAACATGGTAATATGTTATGATAATCCGAGGTAGAAAAATACGAATAAATTAATATAATTTAACATAATTCTATTTCATAAAATAATTTATTAATTAAAATTAATAATCATAACTAATAATTAATTAATTCTTTAATCATAAGATTTTAATTGAGTTATACTCGCATAATTGTTCTACAAAATAAAGGTATTATAACCATTCAATAAATATCCACATAATTGTGAATTCATCGATAATTTATTCTAAAAACAACGAAGCTATCTTGCTTTTAAATTTTATTTAAAAATTAAAATAATATTCTTTATTTTTTAAAAATTAAAATTATAAATAGTTTGACTTAAAATCTGAAAAATAATTAGATATCACCTAAATTTCTTTATGTATCTTAATTTGATGACTAGCTTATAATAACTTAAAATGATTCAATTGGAATCTATACAACTAGTTGCAACTTCTACTTTGGTGTAATTGATTAATGAATTTGAGAATTAATTAGTTTAATAATATAATTAATATTATCAATAATAGTAAAAATATAAGATTCTTGTGTTTGATTATATTATATAAATTTTTTTTAGAAAAATTAAAAATTAATATGCTTGATTTGTATAAAGGAAAGTTCAAAGAAATTTAATATATATATATCAGAAGTTTGACGTCTCAGTTGCGCTGTGCCCTTTTTCAACCGTCCACACACGCATTCTTCTTTTTCAACCGTCCACACACGCATTCTTCTTTTTGCATAAAAAATTTACAAAACGTGACATTGACTTGGGAAATATACCTAAAAAGTGCGGTATGATTTCAAACAATTCATTACTCTCGTCATTTTGAAAGTTAATAAAATTCATAGATTCTAATTTTAATTATAACCAAGTTAACTAAAAAAAATTTTCAATTTTTAAAAATATTACATTTAATTTTCATAAAATGTTAACTTATCTTATTAACTCCACTAAAGATAAAACATCTAAATTAAAATGAAAGTAATCCCACAAAAAAAAAAAAACCACATTTCTCATATTTTGGTTATAATATTTCAAATTCATGCAATTCACTTTAAACATGTGAACTGTGTATTCAAATTATTATTAAAAAAAATACTTCCTCCAATTAAAAATATTTAGAATTTTTACCTTTTTCATCTTATTTGATATCTATTTTATTCAATTTTTATCTTTTTCTTTGTCTTCATTAGATACTAGTATTAGCATTGTAGACGGAATATAGTGAGGTAAAAAAATAAATTTTAATAAAATAAAAATAAATATAATTTAGTGATTTTATTTTATTAATTAAAGAAATTTCATAATTCTTTAATTTTTATGTACACTCTTTCAAATCGTCAAATATTTTGAGACTGTGAGAGTATTATTTTCATATGCATCGAGATCATTTATTAATCTCCCATAAATTACGGGTAGCTATCACTTGCTGTAGAATTCAGTTGTTGATGATTTGACTCGATGTATAAACTCAATAACAAGGGCGGGGCATGAATCACAACAACTTCTTCAACAACCCAATCTGTGTGGAGTTCACACAAGTAGTTGACCTGAATTTCTTCACCCAGAATTATTTTCTTAAAATCAATTTCATTTATTCCTCCTCCACTAAATAATAATAATAATAATAATAATACCTACTGGCACTTCAACGGTCCAATTTTGCAACTGGCACGCAATACGGCATCGCCCACATTGTCTCCCTCATTATTTTAAGCAACCCGATTCAAATCCCTCACGAGACCTGCGCCCCCCCCTCCCCCCAACCCAATTTTACAGTCACCTCCACAGCGTGAAAATGAAGTCAGCAAGTCAAAGCGCTAGAGCTCCTCAACCCAATAATACAAAGCCACGTTAACTCCATCTGCTACGTGTCACTCATTCGTACGCACTCATAACAAAATAATTTGTTACACCGCACTACACTGCAATGTTGAAAGTGCTCGTACACGATTTGCCTTGCCGTGCTTTCTCTGAACTTTTGTTTGGAAAAAGGGGGAAAGAAAACCAAGGGAAAGAAAAAAGGATGGGGAATTTAGAATTTATGAAGAAAAGCTTTGGCCTGACTTTGCATCATATTCTGTACATTTCAATATGTAATAATTAATAGGTTTATTAATTCAAAAACTTTAAACTTTTTTTAGTTTTAATAAAATTGACTAATTTTTTTAATTTTGATAAAATTAGTTAAAATAAATAAAATTTTGATAAATTTAGTCAAAATTCAAATTAATCAAAATAGGATTAATTAATTTTGTTAAATTTTATTAGTTTGTACTAATTTTGTCAAAATTAAAAGAATTAGTCAATTTTATTAACTCGAAAAAATTAAGCCTAACTAATATTGCATCCAAACAAATAAATTTTACTAAATGCAATAGGTACGGTAGGAGATGAATCTTTAAATTCTCTATAAAAAAAAATTTAGTTTTGACTAACTAATAACTTGATCAAATAATATCTTAACCATGATTATAATATATATATATATTAAGACAATTAATATTATTACATAATTTATAAATTTATGATATGGATCCACTTAAAAATAATCTATCTATATATATAATCTTAGAAATTGTATTACTTTTTTTTTTTGCGATATGTCAAAAAATTATTTTATTTTATTAATTTTTAAACTATTATACCATTTTTAAAAATTAATGCATACATTAATTTAAAATAAAATAATAAATTTACTATAATATGAATTCTATAGTAGAAAAAGATTATTTTTTAAGTAATAAAAATATTATTTTATAATTAACTAATATATAATAATTAATATAATATAAATTCTATATTATAATTATAATAAATTTTGTAATCATAAATACATCAATTGATAACTAATATTTTTATAATTAAAATAGACACAAAATAAGTCAATTATTCAATTTTTTGTTCCATCAATCTACTTGAATGTTATAATATTGTAATTAATATAATTTTAAAATATATAAATAATCAAAATTTTTATTATTTTAATAAAATTATTTAAAATAATAATAATAATTATAAATAATTAGTAAATTATATAATATAATTTTATATATCCAAATTGTCATATAATAATGTGTATGTACGTAGAATTCTCATCAACTAATTCAAACGAGAGAGAGAGGAAAAGTTGAAACGTGTAAAAGCATTTGCTATATATTCCTCGCTACTACTGATATCAATAGGCCCATTCTCCACCAGACAGCAATGGCTTCCTTTTCCTTCCTTTCATTTCCTGTCTATGTTCTATCTCTTTCCTCACTATGGATGATTCTTCTAATCTCACCCTCTCATTCACTCAACTGCACAGCCCAGAAGTTCGCCAACAACAAGCTATACAACAACTGCACTGACCTACCAACCCTCAATGCCTCCCTACACTACACCTACAACGCCTCCAACTCCTCCCTTTCCATCGCCTTCAAGGCCCCCCCAGCCACGCCCAACGGTTGGGTGTCCTGGGCCCTCAACCTCAACGATACAGGCATGGCAGGGGCCCAGGCTCTGGTGGCCATGAAGTCTAGTAAGGACGCCGTTCTGGTAAAGAAATATGACATCAAATCCTACAGTGAGGTTAACGAGACGCCTAAGCTGGCGTTTGACGTGTGGGACGTGAGCGGGGAGTCTGAGTCGTCGTCAGGAGATTTTGTGATCTATGCTTCCGTTAAGGTTCCGTCGAAGATGGATCAGCTAAATCAGATTTGGCAGGTGGGTTCGTCTGTCACAAATGGGCACCCGAACAAGCATGCTTTTGGTCAGCCCAATTTGTCGTCTAAGGGGACGGTTGATTTAGCAGCCACGTCACCAACCATCAGTACCGTGGCAACTACTAATTCCACCAGTAATGGCACCAGTACTAGTAGTGGTAATAGCACCGGCGGTGGGTATAGGATCAAGGAGTTGAATATGGGTTACCGTATCGGGTTTTTTGTTGCTGTTGCTTGTGTTCTGGGTTTCTAATTTTGGTTATTTGAGTTTGGAATTTTTGGTGTATTTTATAGGCAGTGAATAAATTATCACTCTATCTCTCAGTATAATTAAAATTTACTACTTATTTCTCTTCCTAATTATATATGAAGGAAGTCATATCACATTATTTGTGCGACACATTTAATCATAAGCTAACGACACACTACGAGGAAGTCAGAAATTTAATTCAGAAGGACTAATGCTAGCTTTTTTCATTATATATGAAATTATATGAAAAAATTTGTATATTTTATTTATAAATCTAAAATTATAAAAAAAAAATGTGTATATTTTATTTATAAATCTTAAATTTAAAGGGATCAAACTTAAAATTGTAAAAAAAAAAAATTACAAAAGAAAAGAAAAAATTTTAAAAAATTAAAAGAGCCATGGACACTCATTGCCCTCTAAGTTCCCTAGTGTATACATGGATTCGGAAGAATGACAGTCCTTATATAATTTTTTTTTTCCGACGAAAATTGGTGACATAATTAGAGCCAATATTTTTAAAATTAGATTAATCAATAAATTAATTAACTAATTAGTTTGCACTTTAATTGATTCAATTAGTTAATAATAAATAATATTTTAAAAATATTATTAAAATAACTTTAAAAATATTAAAAATATATAACATATAATTTTAATATTAAAAATAAAAATAATATAAAAAATCAATTCAAACCGAATCAATTTTTAATTTAATTCTCAATTGTACTGATTTTTTTTTTGACAAATCAACTAATCAATTCAATTTAATTTTAAAAATTGAATAGTGCAGTAGCAATCATGATATATATATATATGAACGACGTATTGCATTTTATTTAAATTTAAATACTGTAATCTAGGTTATATTTTTTATTTTTAAAAATTATATTAAAATATCTCTTTATTTTCATTTTGCTAAATACTATTACAACTTCAGTTAATTTAAAATAAAATATCTATTTTACCCTTTATTTTTATTCTAATTTTCAGTTCCTACCTTACCCAATCACTACAACACATTGCGACCACCACAACAACAATTAACGTGGAAGAAATCTTAGGTCAAGAATAACTCAGATCAAGAACGTGAAAAAAATTAAAATGATAATCGAATAACTCAGACCAAGAAAATCTAAACCCCCAAATATTCAAACTTTATCAAAATCCCATCACTCAAAAATGGTAATAAATTAAAATTCTTTTAACATCAGAAACCAGAAAACATTCTTTGCACAAACAATAAGATTGAACCAATTTAGCAATCATCTCTATATAATCCCATCAAAACTCATATGAAAATCTTAACAAAAAAAATGCTACCAGATCAACATACATAGATCACGAGTATCCAACACAAATTTTACTAAAATGAAAAGATTATATCCAACACAAATTCGCTGCTGCTGCAATTTTCTTGACCCATTGATTTAGACAGAATCAAAATTGTCTGCCACGACCATCTGCAACCATCGAGGTTGTCCGTCCCAGGAAGAATAGAGGGGTAATTTGTAAAACAGTATTAAAAAAAAAGTTAAAGTGTAAGATGGTAAAAAAAATATTTATAAAATAAGAGTACATCAAAATTTATTTAGAAAATAGGGTGATAAAAGGGCTTTATACGCAAGTCAAATTAGCGAATGTTACTGTACAACAATATTGTTTGATATTAATTTAAAATTAAATTAAATATAAATATATTAAATTTGAAATAAATTAAATTAATAAATTGAATATATTAAATATTATATTAATATTTAATTTAATATTCAATATTCTAATTAAAATTTAATATTTAATATTCTAATTCATATTAGAATTCAATATTATAATTATAATTATATTATTTATTTTTATTTTAATTAAAATTTAAATATCAATATTATAATAAGTAAATATTATATTATAATTATAATTATATTATATTAGCCATTAAATTAATGGACCATTGTAGAAAAAACGAATTTTCCATGAATCACGAAATAGTTAGAATTGCACTATTTTGACATTTATAGCTATAGACAAAATAATTGCAAAAAAAATATTTTACAAATTATCCCTAATAAGAAAATTTGTTTACAAATTATCCCTAATAAAAATGTGTCAAAATAATGCAATTCTACTCATTCCATGATTTTATCTTCTTCTACAATGATCCATTAATTTTATGGTTAATATAATATAATTATAATGTTAATATAATATTTAATTAATATAATATTTATTTAATCACAGAATGACTAAAATTGCACTATTTTGACACTTATAATAAATGACAAAATAATTGCAAAAAAAACATTTTACAAATTATCCCTCATGAAAAAACATTCTACAAATTATTCCTAATAAAAAGATGTCAAAATAGTGTAATTCTAGCAATTCTGTAATTTATGAGAAATTTGTCTTTTTTTACAATGGTCTATTAATTTTATGGCTTATATAATATAATTACAATATTAATATAATATTTATTTAATTAATATCATATTTATTTAATTTTTAATAAAAATAAAAAATAAAATTATAATTCTAATATTAATTTTAATTAAAATATTAAAT
>CATIWR010043275.1:0-18696 GCA_949677035.1 Omphalea diandra
CATTATAAATTTATCATTGCAAAACTGTGCCATATTGACTTTGTAATTGTGAGACATGGTTTGGTTCTCGTTTGGTGTTTAACTTATAACTAGGAACACATGGAATCGTGGTTTATATAAGTTGTTAATTTTCCTAAATTGCTTTTCAGGGTTGAGAAGCAATATTTTCCATTATAGCTTCATGTTAGAATGGCATACGTGTACTTTTTTTTTCCAAAATTTATTCGACATTGATGTTCATCTTGTTGAAGTGATTTGTTTTCATCTACATGTGTATGGAATTGCTTCTTACTATTTAAATTTGACTACCAATTTTGATTGCTAAACATCCAGGGCCAACAAAGGTTGTTCATTGTTGTCTGATTATCGATTAGGTTAACGTTTCTATTTTACATGGTTGGTTTTTGGCTTCAAGGCTGATGTTCAGCAGCAGTCATTATAGGCTACTAATTATATCCTCATATTCTTTATAAACCAACGATCTATGCAGTATGTGTGGATTTATAAATAGTAGCTAAAATAGTTAAGGAATCGAGTGATACCAATGGTTAAAGTGAGATGGAGTCATCACTCACCTAAGGAGGCCACTTGGGAAGTAGAGGAACACATAAGATGACAACATCCCTATCTATTCTAAAGTTATAGCAAGTAAAATTTCGAGGACGAAATTTATATAAATGGGGGAGAATTGTAACATCGTCAACCCAAATAATTATGTTATATTTGAAAATATTCACTAGATAAATGATTTTTTTTAGACATGTGAATTGGAGAAACACAACGATGACACTTGCACCCTTACATTTGGGGCACTTGAATATATATGTAATGTTTGCATAGTTGCATGGAAAATTATCTTATGTTGTATGCATGTTATAGTATCATAAATAATGGTGTTTTAGAGCTTAATTAAAAGTATAAGGAGCATCTAGGGAGTAGGAGATGGATGAAGGTGCTTAAGGAGTGAAGAAGAGGGACTAAAAGAGGAAAAGTGAACTTCTAACCAATGGAAATGAAACACCATGATTTTATCTTATTATAATAAGTTTACATATGACATTTAGGGTTAGATTATTGAGAAAAAACTGTGAGTTATACCAGAAGAAAGAGAGAGCTAAGGAAGAAAGAGAGAAAGGAAGAAGAAGAAGAAGAAGAAGAAGGAGAGGGAGAAGAGTGAGCTGCCTAGGGAAATAGTCTTAAGGCTTTCTAATTCTAGGATAATAGGTAAGTTAATTTATCTTCTTTTCAACTGAAATTAACCTCTCATTATGTGTTAATCATGCATGGTTAGTGAGAATTATGGAGTAATTGAGGTAAAGCTCTTGGATGGAAGCTGTAATCCAATAGAACAAGAGCTGATTCTATTGGTCTTGCTGTTAGAGCAGAATTTTGCACCTATGATTTCATAATCCTATAAGAGGAATTAGGGAAAGTTAAAAATATGAAATTTGTAGCTTTATGTCTCATATAAATGCATATAAAACAGTATGTGTGAGGAGATATGACTCCTTTAGTAGGGTTGGGTCACATACGAACCAAGATGATCTCAATCTTTTGTTTTCTTATATTTTGATGGCCTTATATTTTGATTTTGACAAAGTGAAAAACATGAACTTATAGCTTTATATCTGCTCTAAATTTTTGTAAATCAGTTTTGATTGATTTGCTGTGTGGAATGAGATATGACTCATTGATTGGGACTGACCTTGTACCAGGATGAAACCTCACATTTCTTTTAATTCTATTTTCCAAGAATTTTATGGCCATAGATTTAGAATTTGATGATGGTCCAAACTAGAAAGTTGTATATTTATGTGTGATCTACATGCCTGTGAAATATTATTGCCAAATCCAGCATGGTTGTTGAGATATTATCCCTTCATCATGACTATTTATCAACATGTTACAAACCTGCTCACCTAGAGATTTGGTCCTTTGTTTTGGTGACTTTATAAACTGAATTAGACAATGAGTAAAACAAAAAAAATGTTCCTTTATATGTTTTGTAAATGGTGGTAGATTATTATTACCATTGGATTGGTACAATTTGAGATACACCCAAGAATGTAAGACCTATTCAGATTCAGATGACATTACAATAAGGCAAAATTCAAAAATTCATCACATTTTCTTTGTGCCTGATATTGGCTTCAAATTTGAATGTTGTATCATTATGTGTCCAATTTATTTGAAAAAAAAGAATTAAGTAATTTGGATGAGTATATATGGAGTTATTGCTATGAGAGTATAGCAAGCTCAGGCTGCCATATAAGGAAAATATGCATAAATATTAGGTCCAACTGCGTGAATCACGCCATAGTTGCAAAACAAGATGAAAATTTTACTTTATCATCATGAATTGATTTAGTGTATTGAAATAGGTCTTCGAGGCATTGAGGATAATAGTGGGAATAATCCAGGACCATCCACGACTAAATAAGTTTGAAGGAGTAAGTAAGTAAATAGCTAATGGTATTATATGTATGATTAGTTAAATACCATGAACTTATACTTAATGGAATGGAATGTTGTTTACTGTGATGATATTGTCGAATACATAGATGAAAGATTGTTATACTATTGATTTATTTATTTTCATGAGATGTTGATAATATTTGATAGCCTGTGTCGCGATAACATTGGATAGCCTATGTGGCAATAACATTTAATAGCCTGTGTGACGATAATATTTGATAGCGTGTGTGGTTATAACATTTGATAGCCTGTGTGGTGATAAAATTTGATAGCTTGTATGGTGATAACATTTGATAGCTTGTGTGGTGATAACATTTGATAGCCTGTGCGGCAATAACATTTGATAGCCCGTGTGACAGTAACATTTGATAGCCTGTGTGGCACGATAGCCTGTGTGGCAATGAGATCTATAGCCTGTGTGGCAATAACATTTGATGGCCTATATGGCATTTAAGAGTAAAAACTCTTTATTTTGTGCATAGATATGATGATGAGTTATTAATATTTAAATGTTTATTATGTTATTTGAGATTGAAGTGTCATTATGCATTTACTTACCGAGTATGCAAACTTACTCTTTTGCATTAAATTTTCTTTCAGGAAGAGTAGACTAAAGGTTGCATCCAGTATACATTTCAAAGTTGTTGTCTAGTTGTGTAATATAGGTTAGGCCAGTATGTAGTCAATTAGTATTTTAGTTTGTTTATCCATGTATGCTTTGTTATAAATAGTTAGTATGTGGTGAACAAGAGACATAGTGGAAAAATATATTTAAATCAGGTCTTTTAATGACAATGGATAGACTTAGAGAGAATTTTAATGATTATTAAATGGGATGTCACATAGAATGACTCTCAAGCTCTTAGGAGTGTTAATTCCTCACTTGGTCACGGTCAAAAGAGGATCAAAACAAAACTTGAACATCACACCAAATCATAAATAAAGGAACATGAAACATTGTATGAAAAGAAGTTGTGAAATCACTTAAATATCACTTTTAAGTTCCATTTTTTTATATAAATAGGGATCCTAAGATGTTTAAACCCCATCCCCCCCCCCCCCCCCACACACACACACACACACTTTATTGCTAGAACATTGAAAAATCACAAAAAGAAGGGTTTGAGGAAGGCGAAATCTGAGTAGGGAAAGAAAATCAACTTTTACAGAAACAATGTCTACTAGTTAAACTGGGTTGTACAACCTAAGATGAAGGTTATATAGCCTAAGCAAAGGGATGTACAGCCTATAGACAAGGTTGTACAAATGATATTTATTGGGTTTAGAAAATAGAGAAGGAAAGAAGAAAGGGGAGAGTAAGGGGAATTCTCGGATACCTTTGTACGTTTTTATGCCATCAGAGGCTCACAAGCTCAATGTTTTCCTCTAAAATGCTTAGAGAATGCATAAAAATGAAGAGATTAAGTCTAGTCCTACCTCGGAGTAAGTTGAGGTAAGTTAGGGTTTAAGGTATCTATGTTTAAGGGATGTTCGAGAGTAGATTTTGGCAGAGTAATCTGCCATTTCTTAAAATGGAAAGGGTATTTATAGGTGTTAGGTGAGTGCACAGTACCATAAATGGTTCTAGTCGCACCATGGACACATCCAATCATAGAGTGACAGATGAATCTCCTGGAATTAGGATTTGCACATGGGTTGTACATTCATCTGTCTGGGCTATACAACATTAGGGTTTAAGAAGGGGCCAATTCTAAAAGTTTTTGATGATTAGGGCTTTAAGATGGCTTTACAACCTTATGCATGCCTATACAACCTAGGTTTTAAAGTCGTACAACCCTGATTGAAAGGATGTACAAGACATTAACCCTAATAAATAGCTCTAGGTATAGTCATGAGCTTTTGAATTTGGGCTTGTCTAAAGATTCCTAAAGCTTTTTATTTCTTCCTTTAGCAATTCCATGTGCATTCTGAAGAATTAATTTAGTGATTTTCATCATCGAGTTTTGCATCTCGAGGTTTAGAATATGATGTTTACACAAATGATATGACTTATCATGAATAACTAGTTCAAGTCCTTGATCAATAACTATAATAGTTAAGGAATCAAGTGATACCAATGATTAAAGTGAGATGGAGCCATCACTCAATTAAGGAGGCCACTTGGTAAATAAAGAAACATATGAGATAATAGTATCCTTATCTATTCTCCAATTTTGGTAAGTAAATTTTAAGGAAAAAATTTTCAAAAGAAGGGAAGAACTGTAGCATCCTCAACCTAATTCATATACATTTTAATTATGTTATATTTTTATATATGCATCACATAACATAAACATGACAATAACACATATATGATTGCATCAAGCAAGGTCCTATAACATACCCCAAGGTTGTAAAATCTTCTTAAAACCTTAAACCAGGGAACATTTTAGAACTGGTCTCCTCTTTACACCTTAGGGCTATACAACCCCAGGAGTAGGATGTACAACCTTCCTATGGTTGTACAACATGCATGCAAACCCTAATTCCAATACAGTCATCTCTTTCTCTATGATTGGATGCATCCATGATGTAATCGAAACTATTTTTGGCACTATGCACCCATATAACACCTATAAATATCCCTTCTGCCCATTTGAAGAAAGGAAATAGGCTTGGAAACCCTAAGGTTACTCTACAAAAATCACTTCTCAAAGAACCCCAAACATAAAAAACTAAACCATAACCTCTCCTTACTCTCTCCAAGGTAGAATTCAGCCTTTATCTTCACATTGTGCTTTTCCTTAGGCATTTTTGGAGGATATTGAACTTATTATGTGCTTTTGAAGGCAAAGATATAACTAGGACATACCTAGGACTCCTTTTTCCTTTCTTCTTCTCTCCCTTTCTTTCTCATTTTATATTTTTGAAACCCAAAAAATGAGGGTTGAACAACCTTGTTGGTATGTTGTATAACCCTTTTCCTGGGCTATACAACTCTTATTCATCCCTCTTCCTATGTTGTATAACCCTTATTCATGGTTGTACAACCTAGGTTCCCTATAACACAACATAACATCTTTTTCTTTTTCCCTCAGATTTCTTACTTTTTGGGGTATCTTTCTAGATGTTTCATGACTCCAATGATAGAACAAAATAAGGCCTAATGACTCATGACCTTTATTCATTTAAAAAATAGAGTTTTGTTTGTTTTCTAAATGATTTTCATTGTTTTGTTCTTCTTAAAATGCTTTTGTGTCTTTTTGCTCCTGTGATTTTTAAGTTATGTTTTTTTTTTTGTTCTTTTTTGGCACTATGAGATAATGAGCAAGTGATGAACTTGAGTTTCCATTGTCCTCGATAGTTCTTTTTGTGCAAGAGTTCATATGTAGTCATGTGAATAGTATTTTTTATTCCTTAGTTTGATATGGGCATTATAGCTTTTATAATGTTAGGTTATGCCTTAAACGTTCTAACTCTTTATGAGCAAGATAAGGGAGGCTTTAAGAATTACAAGACTTCATTTAGATGAATCTTTGCCTTAAAGCTATCAAATGTCCTTTAATTGCTTAGCATTTTGTGTGTGTGTCTATTCCTTTTCTTTTATCCATGATTCATGCATCTGTACATGTGTATTGCAAGATGTATATTTTGGTTTATGATGGTAAAATGTGATGACCATGGACTTAGTCACATGTTAGGCACCTTAACTATAGAGTTATGATATGGTGACCACCTTAGATCATGTTTACCTTCTTTATTCACTTTATGTTCTCTATACTTGTTTATTTTTAGCTTGACTCATTGCTAACTTGTTTCTTCTTTTGGGTGTAGGTGTTTACTTAGGATTAGAGCATGAACTTGGTATTAACCACTATTCCATATGGATTTTGTGATTATGCATGGTTACATTTTATGTGGATGGATGATAATACATGTTAAAACCTTATGCCATATCGCATGACCCCCTTCCTATTATGTATGATTATGTGTATGAATGGATGACAATGGATGTGAAGGCCCTATACCATGATGCATGATCGCTCTCCCTTTTAAGTTGATGACTTGGTTTGTTGAATGTGTTTAGATGTATGCTAGACTAATCAATAAATTAGCTAAGATGTTAAAAGCAAACCAAAGATACCTAATGGCTATATCCTAATATTTAGGGGTGCCTAACCATTTCCCTAAGTCGTACCTAATTTTTCACTCGATCTTTGATGGAGTGAAGATGAAATAGGTTTTTAATTAACTTAAGTTAGGTTCAAATTTTGCCTTCCCTAAATTCTTATCCAGACTAAAGTCTGATGGGAACTCCATATTCCCTAGGGGTAGTACCAACATATTCTCCCACTTTTGGTCCCCTGATGACCATTTTGGACCATGGACTTTGAAATTGTATAATGTCTAAAAGGACCCCTCCTATTAGTCTAATCGTATGTCATGATTAGGGGTTATTATCAATGTATGATCCTTCAATGATTGATAAAAGGATAGAGTTGCAAGCAAGATTCCACTAGTTCAATCGAAGTATGAGGCACTCACAATGGTGACTCCACTGGAAACCCAAAATTGACTTCACGTATAATCTCTTGTTCACTTTTAATGTTTTAGAATTATTATCAATATAGTTTAATTGCATTCATAGTCTTTAGACTTCAACACAAACATTAGGTGCCATTGGACAAATCGATGGTTTTCCAAACTTGAGACTTAAGCTCCATTTAGGCTTAGGAGATTGTGAAAAGGATTCATCACTCATAAGCCTAGTACCTATGGGTATATCGAATGAGGGATCACAACAACTACCCCTCAAGCTTATGGGAGCCATTAATGTCAACAACCCTTTTCATCATTAGACGCATGAAGGAGCCAATAGTGCCTTGGAATAAGGAACCCCACTTGTTTGCATTTTCTTCAAAAGGGAGTTGAAACCCTTAAAGAACATAGTTACATATCTCCAACGTAAGCATAAATGTTGCCCTATCTCCCTTTGATATAGTTATACCCCATATATCAATATTTGTGTATTCCCATATTCTGCACTTTGTATAGGATCTCTATTTAAATATTCCTCTTATATTGTAAAGGGATCCTTTCACATATCATGTACATGCTTTTCCAACTATTGTAAAAAGGTTCCTATTTGGTTAGGCCTTTTGCATATGTTCTCTTGAGAATAAAACTCTCCTTAGTTTGAAGTGACCATGTGCATTTTTTACCCCTTATTGGTAAGAATGAGACCTTGCTTAGGAAAGAGCCATTAAAACCTCATGTGGGGGAGGAATAAGGTTAGAAGCATCTATTGTAAAATGATCTATGCATACCATGCATACATATATCGATTACTTGTTCAGGCATCATATTAATAACCCTTATTTTGTAGCCATCATAGCTCCATCCAAACCCTTATGGAAGAGAAAAGGCACCCAACTTGCTAAGAAAAGTAAGACTCCAAGTCCAAAAATTGATCTAGCCATGAAATGAAATATACCTCCAAAAGTGTTGGAGAAGTTGATGGTCGACTTTAACCATATGATAGAGAAGAGGATTATTGAAGAAGTGAACAAGTGGGTTAATGAGGTTCTAAACAATGGTGACACATCTATCAATAGAGCTAACAAAGGGAAAGCACCCATGGAAGCCCCTTAGCCTATGGTGATTGACGATGATCTATTTAGGGTGAAAGAATACCATGAGAGTAAGATTGCTAAGGAAATGGGCAGTGTTACAATCATCCCCAATAAGGTTATGAATAGTGGGAAGAAGAATTATTGATTTGATGATTTTGCTAAATAGTTGGAAAGATACATAAGGCTTTAAGTGCTAAAGGTAGGGAGAAAGGAACAGACATTGAAGAATTTCTTGCTAAAAAAACTTGAGAAACTACGGGCTAATTTTTACATGCCTAAGTTACCTAAGTTTATAGGAACCTAAAATGCGAAGACGCATGTCCATTCATATACATTAATCATGAAGGCATATGGAGTCTTGATATACACTATGTTAGAGCTTTCTGAGTTATCATTAGAAGGGTCCGCAAAAACCTAGTACTTTAATTAATCAAAGACTATCAAGAAAGGTTAAGGGGAATTATTAGAAGCTTTTGAGGAACACAATGCTTGTCATTCAAATATAAAAGTCACATTATAGGACTTAGAATCATTAAAGTATAAGACTAATGTGAGCTTCAATGATTACATCAAAAGGTGGAAGAAGATGGCTTCAGAGTTAACTACAAGCCCTATAGAGAGGGAATAGGTCATAATGATCATTAAAGGGGGCTATGCTTTGTATTATGATTCAAATTAGAGAAATGTTTGTTAGGAACTTCGAAGACCTCCGAGAAGTGGGTTTACAAGCTGAAGAGTTGGAATCTAAGTCAATGGGACAGTAAAGGGGAAGGAGGAATGCCTGGACTCAACCTCTGACTAAAGGGAACAAGATGGCTGATGTCAATGCAGTAAGGATGCCAAGACACTTCACTAAATTAGGAATGCCTCTGTCTAAGGCATTTAAAAGACTATAGAAAAAATAATGTTGAAACCTTTAGCACTAAAATCGCCTTCGAATCCACAACCCTGAGGGTATAATGCCAATGCTTACTGTGTTTTTTATTAAGGAGTTGGTCATAATAATAATGACTATTACAAATTGAGGCATGGGATTTAGGATCTTATTGATGACATGATGATTATTCTATTAAACTCTAAATGCCTAGTATTCAAGGAAACCCTCTCCAAAACTATCATAATGTTCCTCCTCTAAGTCAAGGGACATTTATGATGGATTCTTGAATTCTTGAAGAATTTATTTTTGCCACTATAGAGGATGTCATAAATGAGGCTTTAGTTGTTTACATAATCAATCTTAGGAAAGTTCGAATGAAGAAATGGAGGAAGAACAAAGGAAAAAAGTGATTCAATTATAGGAAAAGAATGATGAAAAAAAAGTGAAGTTGGTGAGTCATGTGACACACAACAAGAAGTACTACCCTGATAGAGAAGCTCCCAAGAAAATAAGGGTTAAGAATAGGACAAATAAACCTATTGTGAAGGAGATGGAGGACAACAACCCTATTGTGAAATAGGTTAAGAAGATGTCAGGACAGATCAGTGTGTGGAAGTTGCTTATCACCTTTTAGGAACATAAGAAAGCTATGGTAGAAGTGTTATAAAGCTTGATCATTTCTAATGAAGCTACTCTAAAGGATGTTATTGCATTGGTGACTTATGAATATGAAATCACTTTTTTAGATAAGGATTTGACACCATAGGGGAGGGATCATAATCTAGCTCTATTCATCCGAGTTGAAGTAAAAAGGAGACGTACACTATGTGTGATGGTTGATGATGGATCAGGGATTAACATTGTCTATTAAAGCTACTGCATAAGTTCAAATTTGTTTGCGCATGATTTAGAAGCTTTTAAAAAATGTCATTCGAGACTATGATGATAGTAGGAGGCTGGCTTTCTAGTGTACTCAAGACACTGGTCAAGACATGCATAGTGGAGACTATAGTAGAGTTCACAATTTTAGACATTTCGATCACCTTTTCACTTTTGTTTAGATCATGGTATCATCCTCTTAGTGGTGTGCCTTCCAATGTTCATCAGAAGATTAAGATCCCCTACAAATGAGAGATTATGTCCATTAATGCTGAGGTTGCGGAAATTGCATCGGCTTTGAGTGTAGCTATTTTGCACCTTTGAGGATTTCATGTTGTTAGAATTGACAAGGAGGTTGATCCTAAAGTAATGGGAATTATGAAGAACATGAGCTTTTATCTGAATAGGGGTTAGGAAAGAATTATATTGGCATGTCAAAATTTTCGAAAATCCCCACTCAAACTATGAGGAAAAGGTTAAGGTATCATGGTAAAGAAACAAAGCTAAGAGTAAGGGACTTATATGAACCACTATTAGACTTTTTTATAAAAAGAAAGGGAGGTTGCTAAGATAATTGCATAAAGTGACGAAGAATGAATAGTTAATAGGGAATAGTATATATGAGCTTAAGGAGGCTTATTTCTAGCTAGATGTTGATGAAATGGGTTATCAAAATTATCAAGACTCATTAGAAAATGATGATAAGGAAAAAAGAAAGAAGAAGGGAAAACAGGCTATAGAAATAGTTTGCTTCATTAAGAAGAACCTCATCTACCGTTATAGTGTGTTGCATCATGTTGTTACTGATAATGGTGTCTATTCCCAGGCACAGGTCAAAGTTACATTGTAAAAATACTGGGTGATTCACCATAAGTCATCACCTTATAGACTGTAGGGCAATGAAGTAGTGAAAGCAACCAATAAGAACATTAAAAACATCCTTGCTAAGATGGTTAAAGTATATAAGATTGGTAGTATGAGAAATTATCTTTTGTCTTATGGGTTTTCAAACAATGACAAGGACATCATCTAATATCACACTATACTCACTATTATATGGAATGGAGGTTGTGTTGTCGATCGAGTTGAAAGTGAAGTCTTTATAGGTACTAGTGGAGTTTGACATCCCTGAGTATCAATGGGTGAGAAACAAATTGGAACAGTTGGCTTTACTGGATGAAAAGAGACTGTTGGCCCTAGGCACCAAGAAGGGGGGTTGAATTGGTGTATAAAAATTAAAACAAAAAGATAAGAAAGACAATGAGTAGAATGGAGACATAAGATTTGTAGTGATTCGGGTATAATTGATCTTACATCCACTCCCCAATTCTCAGCAATTGGGTGTTCCACTATCTTCAAATAGTGTTTTCAATCTCACACCAAACTTTTACACTTGTGTTTTGAAGGTTCACACAACAACATTTACACTTGTAATTTTGAGGCTCACACAACAACCTTTACACTTGTGTTTTAAAGGCTCACACAACAACCTCTCTTAGTGTTTTTTTACAGGCTCACACTACAATCTTTAGAAATGGTGTTTATTCTCACACCAAACAATCACCTAAAAAAGAAAAAAGATTAAGTAGCAAAATTGCAAGAGTTTGGGTTACAAATTAATGAATTCTCTTGCATTTATATATGTTTGGTGAGATATTTATAGCCTCTACCCACCAAAGAGACGTTGCAATAAAACTCGTATCAAATCTTCAAAGTATGCTAGATAGATTTTTGCATTAAATGCTTGTCAGGATTCATTCGCGGTCGTGATTTTCCAATTTCCATGCGGAAGCCAAAACTTACGACGAAAAACCCTATTTGTGTCTAACGACTAGTCCGCGTGTCATATTGCCATTGGTTCACTAGGAAAATATAACCATTGCCTTTCACCTGCTCACAAAAGTAGCGGTCGCGATTCTCTTTGTACAGGTCGCGACTCATGTCATGAAATCATCTATCGAAAATGTTCATCTTCTTCCTCATGATTCGTAGTCGCTACCCATAAGTTGCCATCGTGATTTTTGTCTTCAAATAGTCACCTGGGACACTTGTTAAACCATGGTTGTGGACTTGATTCCTTCTTGTGTTACTTCAAATTTTGCGATCGTGACTGAGGCGTGATACTCATCGCGAATTTGTCTGTGACTTTGGCTCTCCTTTCTTTAAATTGGTTGCAGTAGAGAAGAGGGCCGCAAATCCATCTTTCTAATTTTTCAACATGCCTTAGTCTAGTTCGTAGTGTGATTAATAAAGTTGTGGTTGCGAATTAGGAGGCACTATGCTTTCTTTGAAGATTAAGGACTTCATCCAACTTCAAATATAGAGACTAACTAAAAACTACAAAACAACACTTAAATGAATCATTATAATTGATCAATCTCCTTTGCCAATATCAAAAGTGGTTTAAGACTTTGGATTAACCATCCTAGTCTAACAATCTCCCCATTTTTGATTTTGACAACTTAGATTGATCCAAAAGGAAAAATAATGCAGAAATATAAAATTGGAGTGAAGTTAAGGTGAAATTTCAATGATTAATACTTAAGATAAAAATTTCCTAAGTATGATATTCAATCATTGAAAAAAAAACCTAAGTATGAAGTTATGATGTTCCCCCTCAACTTATGTTATAAGTTTCAAGTTATTATTTTCTTCCCTTTAATCTTAAGTTAGTACTATCTCTCCCCCATTGGCAAGATAAAAAAGAGGGTGCATAAGGAAAAAGAAAAATTAAGCATAAGTGAACATAAGGAGCAAATGCAAAATATAAAGGTAAAATTCATCAATCACATAAGACAATGAATTGTAAAGAAATAACTTTATATATATATATATATATATAAAACTATGGGATCACAAAAGTTTGAAATATAAACAAAAAAAAAAAATACAAAGGATCCTTAATCTAGAGAATAGGAAATCATCATCATCTCCAGAAGATGCTTCCTCTTATTCTTATGTTGCTTCTTCGACTTCATCCCCATCCTCAACTTTGTCTTCATTGCCATCTTCATCTTGTGTATCTTCAAATTCGGTGAAGTTTGAAATATGATAAGGAGGAACCCCTAGTTTCTCTTGAAGATCCATCATATCACTGTGAAGATGTGACAGAAATAGGAATCTCCTCTTCATCATCCTCATCAATTTACCCAATTTGCGATTAATGGAGGCAAGAGACAACTTAGTCTTTAGTTTGGGTTGAGGAGGAGGGACTTGCATTGTGTCTTCTTCATTGTGGAGCCGCTTCCTTTTTAAAGCTTACGAGGTTTCCATCTTCCTTGCTCCTATTGCACCAAGGGTATATACAAATGTGTCCGAATGAATAGCCTTGGCATTTATAAGGTAGGTGAGATCTAGGAAGTTTTGGGATGGTAAAAGTTTCTTAGTGAGGAATTTTTCTTTTTCCTCATCAAAGGCTCTAACGAATCAATAAATGGTTGTGATATGTGAAGGCAACAAAAATTGGCTTTTGGGTTTGGTACTCATGCGAATCAATTGATCCACAAGGTACCGACCAGTTTAGATAGGTTTATTTTTGACAAGGCAAAAAAGGAATGCCAAATCT
Organism: Omphalea diandra; assembly: GCA_949677035.1. Lineage (NCBI taxonomy): Eukaryota > Viridiplantae > Streptophyta > Magnoliopsida > Malpighiales > Euphorbiaceae > Omphalea > Omphalea diandra. The sequence continues at coordinate 13,370 of CATIWR010043275.1, forward strand.
TTTTAGGACACTTTCTCATTACCATCACCTCTTGCATTTACGAAAAAAGTGATGATATGATAGAGTATCCAAAAGGGTAGGGATTTGATGTGTTTAGATAAAGAAGAGTTGGGGTCATGTTTGGTTTCGATGGAGATTTTTGACCAAAACTAGAAATGGATAACATCAAGTGCGGAGATTATAAATGGGATCTTTTCTCCGACTTGTAAATTAAACAAAGAAGAGAGTTGGTCAAAGGTAATGTAAAAAGGATTGCCAAAGGCTCGAAACACTAACCCGTATTGCCCTACTCTTGAATCGGCTTTTCAGCTCAATTGTACGATGCACATAAACTCTCGCACAACCTCTTTGTAACTGGGTTCGTCTCGGAAGATGAACTCCTTCCAGCCCAAATTGAGAGGAAAGCAAATATTTCAGCGTTGATACCCAAGGTCTCTAACATAAAAGTTGAGGGTATCTTTTCTAGAAGAATGATCTTGGAAGAGTTGGCTTTAAACCTATCTTTTTCTTCCTTGGTAACTCCTTTCATAAGATGGAGAGCAGAGGGTGCAGATGGTTGAGCCACTGCTTTCCCTTTGTCTACCTTGGAGAATTTCTTTGGAGCCATAACAAGAGAGGAAAAGAGTTTAGGAGATTTTTAGAGATATTTTAGAAAGTGAAGATGTTTGGAATAGTAGTAAGTCACTATTGAAATAGATATTTATAGCCTGTGAAGGGGTACAAAAATGGCGATAAACAGCTAGAAATGAATTAATGAAGAGTTGGCAACGGTTGGCAATCAAAATCACTTAAATGTACATGCAATTACTCTAATTTGAGTCTGCGAATTCATGAGTCGCTAACGCAAATTCTAGAAAATGTGAGTAACGGACAAATTTTCCTCAGGAATATGCGCTTTAACGGTCAAAAATTTAAAAATTTGACTAAAATTCACGGTGGAGTGGAAATTTCGCGACTGCGAATTGATGTTTGACAGTCGGGTGTAATTGACTTGTAATTCGAGACTGTGAAGGAAGGATGGCGACCGTGAATTGAGTCTGCAAAGAAAAATAGTTAAGTTTTGAAAAATTTGTGATCCACTTAACTATATCAACCACAAATATCACAAATCAACAAACATCAATACACATAGCAATATCTCAAATCATATAAAAAATTTTCACTTCAGGGAGCTTCCATCAAGCATTCCCAATTCTCTTTTAATGAAGTTCATCCTTTCTTCATTTAGAGGTTTAGTGAAAATATCTGCAAGTTGATGATTAGTGTCAATAAATTCTAATACAACATCACCCTTTTGCACATGATCTCTAAGAAAATGATGTCTAATATCTATATGTTTGCTCCTTAAGTGTTGGATAGGATTTTTAGAGAGATTAATAGCACTTGTGTTATCACATTTAATAGGAATGTGATCAACCATTTTGCCAAAATACTTTAATTGTTGTTTCATCCAAAGTACTTAATTGCAACAACAACCCACCGCCACATACTCGGCTTCCACGGTGGATAAGGCAACCGACACTTGCTTTTTACTGAACCAAGAGACTAGGCATTCACCTATAAATTGGCAAGTTCTAAAAGTGTTTTTTCTATCTAACAAGCTACTCGCATAATCCACATTTGAATATCTTACGAGACTAAAGGAAGAATCCCTAAGATACCATAACCCTAAGTGAATTGTGCCATGCAAATATTTAAAAATCCTCTTAACAGCATTCAAATGAGACTCTTTAGGAGAGGATTGGAACCTAGCACACATATAAACAGTAAACATGATATCTGGCCTAGAAGCAGTAAGATAAAGTAGAGATCTGATCATACCTCGATATCTTTTTTCATCTACCATTTTGTCTGATTTGTCCTTATCTATCTTGATGGTACCACTCATTGGAGTTTTTGCTACCTTGCAATCTTTTATGCCAAATTTCTTAAGTATCTCCCTCGTGTATTTGGCTTGGTTGATGAAGATCCCTTCCTTGGATTGCTTGATTTGTAGACCGAGAAAGAACTTGAGCTCTCCCATCATGCTTATTTCAAATTCCTTAGTCATACACTTAGTAAAATCCTCACAAAGATTTTCATTAGTAGCACAAAAAATGATATGATCAATATAGATTTGAACTATTAGTGTGTCATGTTTGTGCTTCTTGACAAAAAGTGTGGTATCCACCTTTCCTTTTTTAAAGTCATTTTTCAAGAGAAATGAACTAAGCCTTTCATACCAAGCTCTTGGAGCTTGTTTCAAACCATATAAGGCTTTGTTCAATTTTAAAACATGGCTTGGAAAACAATGTGACTCAAAACAAGGAGGTTGTTCAACATAGACTTCCTCCTCAATTATTCCATTCAAAAAATGCACTTTTCACATCCATTTGAAAAAGTTTAAAATTCATATGACATGCAAAGGCTAAAAAAATCCTAATGGCCTCTAATCTTGCTACAGGGGCAAAAGTTTCATCATAGTCTATGCCTTCCTCTTGGTTTTAGCAAACAATCTAGCTTTATTTTTAGTGATGAAACCTTGCTCATCAAACTTGTTCCTAAACACCCACTTGCAACCTATAATTGGTTATTTTTTAGGCTTAAGGACAAGTTCTCATACTTTGTTTCTCTCAAATTGGTTGAGTTCCTCTTGCATGGCAAGTAGCCAACTCTCATGATCAATAGCCTCATCAATTGATTTTGGCTCAAGTTGAGAAACAAAAGCAAGATTATTATCTAAAAGATTAAGTTAAGATATAGTACTTACACCTTTAAATGTATCACCAATGATCAACTCATTAGGGTGATACTTGGAAAATCTCTAATCCTTGGGTAAATCTTGGTTTGGCTCTACTTGATGATGTTGGTCTTCATCTACTCTTGATGAATCACCTTTTTCTTTATCTTCTTTTCTTATAGAATTTTTCAATTCCAACTTCTCAAAGTCACCTACAACATCATCAACAAAAATACATTTCCCAAGATCATGTTTACTAGATTCATAAAAAAAAACATTCATAGACTCTTCAACTACCATTGAACTTTTGTTAAAGACTCTATATGCTTTGCTTGAGGTGGAATATCCTAAGAAGATACGTTTATTGGCTTTTGAATCAAATTTTCCAAGATTATCCTTGGTGTTCAAACTATAGCACTTATATTAAATACTTTAAGGTATGATATCTTGGGTTTTCTACCATTCCATAGCTCATAAAATGTTTTATTGAGAATGAGTCTTTTAAAAACTCTATTTGCAATATAATATGCAGCGTTAATGGCTTTGGCCCAAAAGTAATTTGGTAGAGAATACTCATTGAGCATTGGCCTAGCCATTTCCACCAATATTCTATTTTTTCTTTCCACAACACCATTTTGTTGTGGTGTTCTAGGAGCTAAAAAATTATGAAAAACTCCATTCTCCAAGCAATAATTTTCAAAAGACTCATTTTGAAATTCTTTTCCATGGTCATTTCAATATAAGATATGAAGTAACCTTTTTCATTTTGAACCCTTTTTGCAAAGCTTTTAAAAGCATCAAATGAATCATTCTTATGAGATAGAAAAGATACCCAAGTAAACCTAGAGTAGTCATCTACAAGGACTACTGCATAATGCTTTCCACCTAAGCTAGCACTTCTAGTGGGTCCTATCAAGTCCATATGAAAAAGTTGAAGTAATCTAGTTAAACTTACAACATTTTTGGCTTTCTGAGAGGCATGGTGTTGCTTCCCCATTTGCCATGGCCCACATGTCTTATCTTTAGAGAAATTAAGCTTAGGAAGTCCTTCCACTAACTTTCCTTTAGATAGGCTTTGAAGAAGATCCATGCTTGCATGTCCAAGCCTTATATGCCATAACCAAGCTTCATTACTCATAGACATAAGACACTCAAAAGATTGGTTAGCCAAAATGTCTAAGTCAATTGAGTAGGTATTGCCTTTCCTTTCACACTTGAAAATAACTTCATCATCTACTAAAGTGGTGACTCGGCATTCCCTAGGATCAAAGGTGACTTTGTTACCTTTGTCACATAATTGACTTACACTTAATAAATTATGTTATAAGCCACTAACTAAAAGAACATTATCAATTAAAGAGCATTATCAATTAAAGAGCAACCATTCTTACCAATGGTTCCAATGCCAATTACCTTACCCTTGGCATTGTTACCAAATGTGACATCTCCACCTTCTTTTTCATTTAATGCCTTGAATAGCTTCCTATTTTCAGTCATATGCTTGAAAAATTCATTATCCATATGCCAATTGCTTGATTTGGTGGTAGCCACACTCCCCTGCATAATAAAAGTGAGTTACCCTTTCTTAGGTACCCAAGCATACTTGGGTCCTTGGGGGTTAGAAAATGAAGGGTCCTTTAGTTTGAGGTGAGCCTTCCAAATGTAGTAATGAATATTAATGTGTCTAAATCTCATGCAATAACGACATTGGAGTTTAGACTTATGAGTCTTTCTCCTATGTACAAATTTAGTATGAGTAGGAGGCCTTCTCATACCTTGGTCATGTGAATGCATGCATGAACATATAGAGTAGAGAATTTTTTATGAGAATGACCATGCTTGTTATTGTACATATAAGCATGGTGAGCTCTTTGAGTCTTGGCTCTAGAGCTTGGGAAAGCCTTCCCTTTACTCTTAGGCTTAGAAGGCTTAGTGCTAGGAGCACTTTTCTTCCCAATTACCTCTACCCTTGAGGATCGAGGTTCTGAAGGTCTAATAAATGTAGTTTGAGAAGATGAAGAAGCTCCATTGTAACATCCCCAGACACATTCATTGGCATTATCACATGAACATATGCATTAGATAAATAATCATTTAGAAGCACCGTTGCATTTGGAGACATTTGAACATTTAGAAGCATGGTTGTAGTTGGGGATACTTGAACATATATGTAGTGTTTGTATAGTTGCATGGCAAATTTTTTTATGTTGTGTGCATGTTATAGTATCATAAATAATGGTGTCTTAGAGCTTAATTAAAAGTATAAGGAGTATCTAGGAATTAGGAGATGGATGGAAGTGTTTAATGAATGAAGGACTAAAAGCAAAACTTTCAACTTTCAACCAATAGGAAACCAACCCTAATATTTTGACTTATTTAAGATAAAAATACAGACCATTAGGGTCAGATTTTGAGGAAAAAATGTGGGTTATACCAGAAACAAAGAGAGAGCAAAGGAAGAAGAAAGAAAGGAAGAGGAAGAAAAAGAAGAAGAATAAGAATAAGAGAGGGAGAAGAGTGAGCTGCCTAGGGTTTTTCAATTCTGGGACAGTAGGTAAGTAAATTTATCTTCTTCTCAACTGGAATTAACCTCTCATGACATGTTAAT
>CATIWR010043286.1:0-31736 GCA_949677035.1 Omphalea diandra
CATACAAATATAATTTTCTTTTATTTTTTTATTTATCAAATATTTAATATTAAAATAGAAATTTATTGTTATTATTCAAAAATTATATTTTATTTTTATTCACAAAAAATGTGAACAATTAATTTTTTATAATTTTAAATCAAGGATAAATATGTAATTTTAGTGCCTAAATTTTTCAAACCCATGGGTGTTTGCATTTTAATGGTTTGGAAGGATTTGGGAGGGTTTATCAAACCCTTTCATTCCATTCAATTCCTTCCAATCCAAACATAAAATTTTTTTCTAAACTAATCAAATCCATTTCATTCCATTATAAACATTCTATCCAAACATACTCTTACATTTATATCAAACGTACAATTGGAATTTTTTTTTTTTGGTTTTTCAAAATGTATAATTCGGACTGTTTGTTTCCGCAATAAATCTCTGAATGTCCACCGACAATGGCATGTGGTATGGTTAAATTAACTTCATGAAACCACACATGGTTGCAGACACCATGTGGTTTAAGATGCTTCTGGCCAACTTCAGTATAGTTCCCAATATTAATTTATCTGCTACTTTTTTTTCAGCTTGGCTTAGTAAATAATTATGTATTCTTTTTCTTTATTGATAACAATTTTGTTGGGGGAGAGTGTGATGATAATACTAAGGATGTGTTTATCTTTTGCTCTAAAACTTTATTTAAAAAAAAAATCTTTAAATTTTTATTTTTCTCAATTGAATTAAAAAAAGATTATAAACCTAATTATTTAGTCTGTAGGTTGATTATATAAAAATTTCTAAGGCCGACAATATTTTTTAATTTAATTAAACACATAATAGGATTTAATTACTGCATTACTTGAATATGGTAAAATTATATATGGAGAGTCTGGTCGCGGTTAAGGAGGAGTTTTGCTACCTCAACCATGGATACAAGGTAGAAACAAACACTACTAGCTTTGCTTTCTCCATTTCTATTAGATATATTAGTTTACACATGTGACAATTAATTTCTTTGATTGTGATTTTACTATTTTAATCTAAATAAATATTATTTAATAATATTCAAAATTGTATATAAGCATAAAACATCTAAAAATTGGTAAATAGTAATAAATTACTTATCTTGTGATGTAGAAGGTTAAGAACATAAATTTTATTGAAATATTTCAGAGTTAAATTATTGACATTTTGCATTATTCCGTTTAATATTTTCAATCAAAACAAATCGTCTTCTTATTATTACTTATGAGCGATGAATTTTAATTTGAAAACACATATTTTAAAAAAAAAATTATATATAGTGATATATTAGTTGGCTTTTTCATGAGTTAAATCACCGAAAGAGTTACTTACTACTCCCTCTCCTTTACTTTAAGGAAATTGAATGAAATATATCCCTTAATCATGTTACTAGTTGGTTCCTTGTTTCTTATTTCATTAAATATTAGAGACTCTTTTATATCATGTTTAACTCATACCCCATGTTTAAATAACTAACGTTTTAAAAAAGAAATTTGTTTCAATATAATTGTCATTCTAGAATTTCAATGTAACATTAATTATTTTTTTTTTTTCAAATTTACTCTTATTATCAACTTCTTTCTCTCTTCCTAATTAATTGTTTTCTTATTAGTAGTAGTAGTAGTAGAATTTTGATTTGAGACAAATTAAGGGCATATTAGTCCATATTAATTAAAGTTATTTCTAACTAATTTTTTTGTTAATCTAAGTGCACACCTCTAAAATGCTAGTTATTTAGAAATAGAGGGAGTATTTTGCAAACTACTTTATGTGTTGTATAAATCTAACATGAAATTTATTTTATTTATAAATAAATTCTTATATTTAATATGTTATAAAATTTCAACTTTAATTATGCAAGAAGTACTAAAACAATGCATGACGCAATGCATTGAGTTGAAAATCATAAATAATTAAAACTGAAATTTTAGATTTAGGGATAAGTTAACATTATTATTTTACCTATGTGGAAGTCTACCAAGTTGCTAGACAAGTCAAATCACCATGGTAGTCAATTCTCCACCATCCATATATATTTGAAATTTAAAATTAAAAAAGTTTGGGTTTAATTAAAAAAAGATAAAACAATTAGTTAGATTTGTTAAAAGTGAAAAGTTCAAGGATTTTTAGATAATTAAGCCTTATTTATAAATAAATTATTATATTTAATATGTTATATAATAAATGTTGATTTTATTTTAAATGACATGCACATTATATTTAATTTAAATATAAACTTCAATTTAATATTTTGTTTTTTAAAAATGCCTTTGATATATATATTTTATTCTTAAACCTAAGTAAAATTGATATACACGTACCAGTGTTAGCTAAGTAAAGTTAATTGTTTTATTAGCTAGAATTTGATGTACATATAACTGTTGGTAAACGGACACCATAATAATATTTCATGAAGTAAATCGACAGTGAAGATTAGAAGAAGGGGACGGAAAACCCACTTGAGGATTCCAGGAAGGCACACAACAATCAATTTTAGTAGATTCCTACATCCATTAATGACTTGGAAAAGTCCAAGTCTTCTTCCTTTTCCAACTACTGAATTTTACTTCATTGGTGTGAGACCACTTTATTTCCAAGTTGGTGGCATATAGATTTCTAATGTTTTTCCTTGTGTCAATTCCTCCACAAGTAGAAAAAGTTAAAAAGAACTCAAAGATGCACATAACATACCAATTATATTGATTTTTTTATAGCGCCAAATATTATAAAAGAAATTCCTTAACTCTTTATTGAAAAAATAAAGAAAGAATACAAACTGATCCATAACATTTAAAAAGAAAGAAAATAGCTCAAACAAGGCTATGAAGCATATAAAAATCTAAGAGCATATTTAGCATATCAAAAAATAAATGTATAATATTATTCTAATTTTACTTTAATTTTTAGTATCTTAATTTATTTTAAAAATATAAGAATAAGATTTTAAGAACTTAAAAATGTCTCATTATTTCAATTCTAAAACGGTAATAAGAAAATGCTATACAAAATGGGGTATAGCTAAACATACCATTGAAAATATCTCCTTTTGACAAACAATCACGATCATAAACGGTGAGTTATACGAACATACACTATTGAGCGTGGAAGAGGCTTTGTTTGACGGATGACAAAGCAGGGAATGCTGGCAATGATGGAACAAAAGATTTCTCTGTCTTGGTGATCCTTAGGTCTCTAAGGCACCATGGTTGGATTAGAGTGTCTCATTGTATAACTTTGTCAATATTTGTCTCTGATTTTCTATATTAAAAAATTATACAGTGAGTATGAATTACAATATTCAGATGAAAAATATATAAAATTCTTCACATTATATGTAAATTGTTCATTCTATTAAATTTCCAACAGGAAATTTTAGTACCTCTCAACCCCAATCTGAAAATGCTTATTTTAGTTATTTCTCTAAATTATATCATGTATCTTCAAGTTATAGTAAAGTGAAGTTAATTAACTTTATTTACATTACATTCCATAATTTTTCACTTTCCTTCCCATTTTGAAAAAAACTATCATGCAATACCTTAGAAGAAGATATGATGCTATTCTTAGGTATAATGATAAAATATTTAAAATCATTAAGTGACAATCTTCTCCATATCATATTGATTTAATTTTTTATAAAATCAAAAAATATTTTTAAATTACACAAATTATTAAAACTTTTTAGTCAAAATATTAATATAGTTCTAAATCAAAGAATGAGCAAATTAATATATTAAACTAAAATCATAATAATGTTTAATATAAATATAAAAATCATGAATTGTTATATATATTGAAAGTTAACATTTATAAAAAAAAAATTATCAAAATTAATCAAACAATTTAAGTTTGACCAACTTATTTGCAATTTGATCTCGCAAATAATTATATAGATTATATTATCCAAAAATATTAGGTGCATCATTATTGTTTATTTTTCAAACAATTTCAAATTTCACCTTAGAATTTGTGCACTTCAACACTTAAGTTAGTATTAGATTCATAAAGAAAATAGATTGAATGAAGTATTAGTTATCGAGCATACCTGATATGAACTTTATTTATAAGAGTGACAAGGACTCTTACTTGTCCCTATATGGTTAGGAATCATATCATGACCTTACTTTGTCAAGTCATGTTGGGTTAGTCTAATTATTTAATTGGTTTAACTACCATATTTTCTTCAGCAGTCTAAGTTTGTTTACATCTTACTATCTTCAAATTCTTTTTAATTGTCTCTTTTGCATAATTACTACCTTTTACTTTCCAATATTGGATATATGTAAGTGCTTCTCATTCTTCAATAGCACAATTAGATTGCATGAAAACATAGTTTAATCTAAATAAGGCATAACAATGAGAAGCAATTATGTAAGAGATGATGGGAGATATTCATGTAAACATATATAGAGTAAGTATGCTATAATATAAACATGAATAGATGAGAAAGTTTGCAATCACATGCAAAGTAGTGAGCTGATAAGCCTTTTTAAATGACATGCAGTCATGCAAAATAGTGAATTAATGAGCTCATTTGAATGCTAAGTATGACTTTTAGGAAATTGTTATAGCAATTCATACACAAGTTGGCTGGCAGTGTATTAATAGGCAAAATCATGCCCATAGTTGAGCAGACAAGTTTGTGTAAATGATTTAGTTGTAACTTATGTACTTATGAGTTTTATTAGACTCTCATTAGTTGTAGGCTCAATAGCCTGTATGTTGCAATCTATGAGCTCTCATTAGCTGGGTACATGCTTCTCTAAAGTGGGTTAGAGCATGTTTGACATTATTATTAGAAAAATATGATTTTGATATTAAAAAAAAAACTAAATTTTTTTCCATATGTGATTTTAGATTTTTTGAATATAAGTTTTATAAGTAAAAAATTTCTATTAATAAAATCTTCAAAAGATAAGCTTTTTTCAAAATCAAAATTTTTAATCATAAAACTCACATTGAAAAAGCTTTAATCAGTTAGAAGAGAGAATCTTTCCTTTTTTTTTTTTACCTCAAAATCAGATTTTTTCAATGATAATGCCAAACATGCTCTTAACGATCTAATTAAGTGTTAGCCTTTCAATTAGCCATTCTTGGTCTCATTAGCCACATGTTTATAATCATAAGCTTGTTATTTTGCACTCTTGAAAATTTTAGACTTGACCTTTAGACTGTCGAAATATGTGTATACAAAATTAACCATCAAATGTTTTATAAAGATGTAGTCTTTAATATGTTGCATAAAAGTTATTTGATATATAGATATTATCGTGTTTACCACACTGAGATGTGGCCTTTTATTGTCCTCATAATGGTTTTCAATATGACAGCTAATGTAGACTTTTCTTTATTATTCATGGTCTTTTCATTATTGACGAAGATAGAAAACTGTAATAAATATACTAGCATAATCATAAGTTGATCCTTGTCCTTATAGAATCAAATAGTTGCTCAAAATTTAGGCTTGTTTCTTATTTGAGGTGAATATATGTGAAACGCTCCATGCATTTAAAGATAACAATAAAATAAAGAAATCTATGCTTTTCCAAAGTTGATAATGATATAAAGAAATTCAAGCTTGTTCAATGCTAATAATGGTAAGAGAAATCTACGTCTTGTTTATGGTTAACAATAATAAGAGAAAACTATGCCCCTTTAAAGTGAATAATGATAAAAAAAAATCATGCCTCTTTAAGGTAAATAATAATATGAGAAGTGTATGCCTTTTCAAAAGAATAATATAAGAAATTCATGTCTTTTCAAATTTGTAAAGATTGATATCTCCATAATAAAAATATTGAGAACTTATGGCAATTCTAAAACCAACTAATAGTAAAAAGAAAGTCAAAGCCAATAAGAATATAGAACTTCAACTCAATAAATGAATAATGCATAGGAATCCAAACCATTTAAAGGTTAGTCCAAATATAGAGAAACTCAGGCATATCAAAAGTCAATGATATATTAAAATTGAGCCATAAAAATCTAAATTGATATAAGAATGAAGCTAAGTTGAGGCATATAAAAGTCCAAGAAATCTTTGAAGCTGAAAATAATAGAAAATTTATATATGATGTATGATCAAACATTTTACATAATATGAAACTTGCATAATGCTCCCAAAACTTCTTTAAACTTCTTCAAGCATGTTATTGTCATTGGTCTTTGAATTTAAGAATGTCCTTTTGCTTAGTGCTTTCCATGCTTGCATCACCAACTAACATGTCCAAGCTTAATAATGCCTTAGAAACCAAGCTTTATTAATTTATTTTTTTATAACCCTTGTTGCTCTTAAAAAGTTATCTTATTAGTGAACAACCCTCAAACGATTCTCATTATAGCTACTTTATTCTAATAGTCGTCTTTAACTCGCCAAATCACCTTCAAGTTTTGGCACACAAACTTTATATTAAACAACATGTTTTTCTCTTTTTGTAGTTGTTAGTGCCTTTCTATGAAAATTTTGACACAATCTCTTATCTTCTTTAATAACCAATTTTGGAAGAATGAACAAAGAACACCAATAAGTACTCATGCTCAACAGAGATAGAATCTATTAATTGTAATATGTTTGCATATGGTAAATACTTGATAGTCCAATTAGTAATTTATTTAATAATTCTCATAATTTTTTTAATAATCATAAATGTTTTTTGAAATTTTTTTATTTACATTAGTAACTGTATAAGCCATCAACTATTAATAATAATTTTACCAAACACTTAATATTAATAAAGCAATCAGCAACCAATAATTAGTAACAAATAAATCAAGTAGATCTTTATTAGTTGAGCAATTTAAATTTATTTTAAATTAAAAATTTTAAAATTTTAACTTATTATGTTATAGTTTGAATTTTATTGAATTTTAAATAATAGTTAGAAATATTATTAAATAAGATTAAAAAAAATATTTATTGGACTTGGCTGGTCAAACCTAAGTCAAATTTCTTTTTTGATCTTAACAATATAGATTAAAAGATTTTAATGCATGTATTAAGTGTTGTTCTCACAAGAAATAAGTTAGGGATTAAGTTAAAAGTCAAATAGAAGTGAAAATTCTCGAAGTCTGAAAATTATTCTGTAAATCGCACCTAAGACAGCTAGTTCGCGACTAAGAAGCAGTTGTGATTGCCATTTGAAGCATCGCGACCACTATCCACAAAAAAGATGTATAGGTTATTTTGCAGTCTAAATCGCGGTTGGTCTCGTGATAACGAAATTCAAAGTCTTTCAAAAGCACTCCAACGTTCATTCAAAAAGCTTGTCTAAGCAAGCCACATGTCCAAGGAGTCGTTTGGATATTTGAGGATCATGATCGAGACTTAATTTCAAGGTTAAACAAAAATGGGTAGTTTGTTTCACAGTGTAGATCACGTTCCCTATTCTAATGCTACTTTTGATCGTGATGCTGACCTTTACATTTTACAATTAAGATGTCTACAAAACAAAGAGGGTTCCAACGACTTATTTTGAAAGAATCAATGATCAAACATCACGTGTCGCTAGCCATTAGACACATTTGAAGATTTTGATCTTAAAAGAGCAATTCTTAGCATGAAATGGAGATCATGACTGCGATTATTGATCTCAACTTTGAATTGAGTCTGACAAGCATTAAATGAAATTTTTTTAACTAAATCTTGGAGATTTACACATAGTTACTTTAGTAACAACTCTTTGGTTATTAAAACTTGTAAATACTCCATTAAATATCCTTAAATACAAGAGAACCAACATTTATTGTGCCCAAACTCTTGCAATATGTTTTCTCAACTCTATCTCTCTTAATTATTTGCATACTTTGGTTGTTGAGAGTGTTGATTGATTGTAAAAGGTTAAATGTCAGTCTTCAACATTAGGTTTTGGGTTTAGATTGGGAGCCTTTAGCTAAAACTCTTGTAAAGTTGTGTGTGAGCCTTAAACACAAAGTATAATTAGGGTTTAGCGTGAGCCTAAACATTAAGTTTAGCATGAGTTTATAAAATACTAGTGAGTGAAATGTTCAATTAGTGAATTAAGAAATAGACATAAAGTTAGTTAACATTCAAACCAATATAAATCTCTTCTGTTGATCCTTTTCTTTCCTTTCCTTAACCTTTAGTTTATTTGTGTTCCCTACAAATTTTTGAATTTTTCACTAATTCAACCCCTATCTTGCTGACAAAGGCTAACAATATTTAAAATTCTAATTTTAAATGTTGAATTTGGTCGAGTGATAAAAATATTGACCAACTAAAGCTAAAAAGAGTCCAGAAGATTACAAAGCTTAAAGAAGGAATCACCCAAAAGGCTCCTCTTAAACATGGTTTTAGTCACCCAATTGGCTGGCTTATTATCTCACTTATGAATAAGCTTAAAAATCACAAGATTCAAACAATTTTAAAACTTATAAGACTCAAACAATGGGAATCTTTCTTTTGCTTGGCAGATATACATCCACTAAATCCCAATAAATAGGATTGTTATTAATAAAAAACATATCAATAATCTTATTTTGATAAAATATATAATTTTTTTATTACCATGTGTTAGCACTGGATTTTGGGTCTTTGGATGCAAGCTCAATGATGAGAAACTACTTGAATTCTTCTCTAAAGAATAAGAGAAATATTGCCCAAAAAAATGGTAAAAGCTTAGACAAACCTTAAACTAAACCCACTTGACCAAAACCCAAACCTAAAAAGCCCAAATTTGGAACTTCAATAGAGGTTTGTACAAGCAACTTAGATGGTTGTATAACCAACTTAAATGGTTGTACAGACATCCCACTAAAGTCCAAAAGCAAAAAGATTCTAGAATAGTGACATGTCAAGTATAATAGAGCTATACAACCAACCTAAGGACTGTACAAACAATCATAAGACTATACAAATAACTTTTAAACCCTAATCTTTTGAATGTTCATTGATCTTATCATTAGACAGTGTGGGAAAGGAAGTGATCTTGTGCAAGTCGAGCCATTGGGCTTAGTTGCACCTTTTTTCCTCTATAAATACTCCTTTCTTAAAGAGAGAGGGGAGGCCAATTTTTCCTAGCCAAAAGTTGCCAAAATTGTCTCTCAAACTCTAAAAACACCTTACCCAAATAGAAATCATAAACCCCAAACACCCATTTAAAATATCCAAGGTAAAACCAAGCTTTACACCAACTTTTAGCATGTTTTTCCCTTGTATTGGGAGAAATTTCTAACATCATAGTGCCTCTGAGGGTACCTTATGCCTTGTTTCCTTTATGTGCTTGATCATGATAAGATGATAGGGAAAGGTTCAATAAAAATAATGACCCCTTGATTTATCATTTTTCAGTGGGAATTATGTTATTTGTTTTTGGGATTTATCATTTTCTCACCATTAACATGGTGGAGGATGAGTTAGCCCCATTCCATTGCTACCCCCTTCCTTTTTATTCTTTTTGTGGCATTACTAACCATATATGCATTTGGGAGAGGATTCACTATCCAAGGACCCCAATTTGAGTGTTTATTATTCTATTCTAAAGAGTTTTGTTAACATCGTGTTTTGGCCATTCTCTCATTCTAGTTACATTCTAACCTTTTCATGGCTAAAATTGTAACCTCCATTGTTCTTGGCAATATTCAAAGATGACTAAGGTAGGTTGGGAGAGGATTCTATCATTCTATGACCCCTTATTTTGGTATTCATATTCTGCCCTATGTCTCTTTAGTCTTTATTTGCATGTTTATTATGTTATACATTCTTTATTGATGTCATTGCATGTTATTATTATGTGGAATGTTTTATATTGTGCTTTATGTTTATTAACAAATATGGACAGTAGATTAGGCCTTTTAATTGACCCCCCTAACATGGCTAATGATATTGAGAATGATGGATTAAATAAGCTAAGACCTTAGAGGATAAGGTTGAGGTAGTATTGTTCCTTTTTAGTTTTTGTCATTTTGAGTAGATTTAAGGGTTGTTTTCTTTCCATTTCATCTATGTTTTATGGACTAATTTGTGTTCATTTTTGCTGGATATGAAAGCTAAGTAATGCATACTTTTTATCTATTTAAGTGCATTGCATGATAATCCCACCATTTGAATGTGTATTCCCCATCTTCACTTTGTATATACTATTTATTACCTTATTGCATCATGCATATCATTCATGCATTGCATACTTGATTATTATGGTTGATGGTTTTGTTTAGATGGATATGCTTAGGTGGATATAACAAATTGATTAATAAAGGCAAAGTATAAAAATGAACCATTAATTGTCGAAAGCTAGATCTCTATATCAGGGCAACTTGGGGTGTCTAACCTCTTTTCCAAGTCATACCCAACTCTCGAACCCGATCTCTAATGGGGTGAAGATGGATCGAACCTTTTAAATGACTTAGGTAGGCTCAGAATTTGTCTTTGCTCGAATTCATATTCTGATCAAAGTTAGATGAGACTCCATATTTCACCTATAGGGTGGTACCAATGTATTGTCCCTCTTTGGTCCCCCGTTGATTCCAACTTTAGAAAATGAACTGTTATCTTACGTAAGGGCTCAAGGATCTGCCACTCGTTCGAGCGTAGCTGTGAAATTTGAGGTGCTCACACTATGTCTTAAGCTAATTGAAGCCCTAGAACCATAGCCCAAGCATCAACATTGTCTCGTGAATTAAGGAGCCTATAAGAAATACCATCCACAAGCTTCCCATTGTTATTTCTAACCAAAATTGTCAAAGCATACATTGAATTACTAACACTGGAACAACATATAATAAAGATATTAATGGATTGTGCATTAGAGCTCTCAATTGCAATATTGTTCCCATGTTGAAAGAAACTGGAAGAGTCATTGACAATATGCACTTAAGGATTGAATTCTAGAAATTGAGAAGCTAAGGCCTCATTTGGTATAGTTTTTAGTTTTTTATTTTTTATTTTTGATAAACAAAAAACTATTTTTTACTTGTGATTTTAGATTTAAAAAAACAGTTTTGTTGTCCAAAAATTTGTTGAAAAAGTCTGTTATTTAGCAGCAAATGAAAAATCCACAAAATAAGAAATAAAAGATATAAAGAATAATGAGACCCAAAATATTATCCTTTGAAAATAAATCTTGAAAATGAAAGTGAAATAAAAGAGATAAAAGAATAATGAGAACCATAATAGTGTCCTTTAGAAATAAAATTTGGGAATGAAAGTCATCTTTTCAAATTTCTTACGAAGTATTTTATGTTTTAAAAATTGATTTACAATACAGGTAAAAAAAAGAAAAATGCAACACACCTTACTATACGTTTTTATTTTTTTAATATGCAAAAAGTGAAAAACCAAAAATGAAAATGATATCGAACACAACCTAATTTATCCCTCTATTTGGCAACCAACAAAGGATTGTTGGCTAGCTTATTGAATATACAATCATTCCTATTCTCATGCCAATGCAATGATCAAAACAACAAGACGGCTAAAAACTTGATACTTAAGCGAAATCGTTACATCTTACTCTACAAAGGCAAAACCCACCTAAAGACATATGTAATGAGGTTAAATGTCCTTCATTCAACCTCTTTATTACATTCCCACCCATAATGGGTGTAATATATTTAACCAAACATTATGTGTGTAATAGAGATTACATATAGAATACATTTAAAAACTGCCAACTTTGGACAATGTTTAGGTGTTTTTTTAAAATAAATTAGTTAATCAAATAAAAGCCTTTAAAAGTCTTTTACTAAATAAAAGTTACTATTGCAATATTGTTTTTATTACAACGGTAATTTTTTTTATTTAAACTTTATCTATAAATATTTTACTTGTTTCAATTTCTTACTATCATACTCCATTTTTTTTTTTGCAATCTTTTCTCAAAAATTTTAAAATCCCACCATTTTCTATCAATTGACACATAAAAAAAACTTATAGATTTTTGGTCTGAAACTAAATAATCAAAATTCTTGCTCTTTACAAAATTAAAACTATCAAATTTTCAAAATTACCCAAATTTACCATATTTTGATATGAAACCACACATACAAAATTATGGATATCCTCCAAATTTATCCAATTCCAATCATTAACTACATTTTTAACATCCACCAAAAATTTCATATCCGTTTCCCATGTATTTGTCATCTAGTACTGAATATTGAGTATATATTTAATATTTAATAACTTTAAAAAATAACAACATAAAGAGCCAGAAAAATATATATTATTTTTAGATAATTATTAATTTTTTAATTTTCATAATATTAAAAATTTTTAGAAAATTACAAATTTTTTCGAAGTTAATAAATTATTTTTCAAAACTAATAACATAATTTTTTTTAAAAATAATATATTACAAATTATTAAAATAAACATGTGATTTGATTATGAGTCTATATTATTATAATTCATAATAAAAAATAATATAATAAAAATAAAGATAATCTATAATAAAAAATAATATAATAAAAATAAAAATAACTTATAATAAAAATAAAGATAAAAGAATGAAAATGTGGCACATGAATTAGTTTATACAAAGCCTAAACCATAAAACCATTGTGGATGCCCTAATGATAACCCACCACGTCACTGAATGACACGGCTGAAATCAATTTACCAAACTACCCAAACTTTTCAATAGAAAGACGAAAGAAGCCGTTATTAGTCAAGTGTCCTCTCTTTCTTCCAAGTCGTCTCCTTCTTCTTCAACAGATCTCTGCGTTACCCAAACAACGAGTCCTCTCTTCTCCTCCATTTGGCAATTATTCACCAATGTTGCATCTTTAAAAGATCCAATGGAGGCCCGTTTTAGATCCGGATTTTGTGTTTCCATCATCATTCTGCTTTGTGTAATCTTTTCCGTTTGTGCAGAAAATCGTAGACCTAAAAACGTTCAGGTTGCGGTTCGCGCTAAGTGGGCGGGTAGTCCTATTCTACTGGAAGCCGGGTATGCTTCATTTCTTTTTCTCTCAATTTGTTTATAATTTATTTGTTTCTGGGGATTAGTGTTTTTGTTAGTATTTGATGAGTTTGGAATTGGGTTGTTGTCTGCTAGCTGTTTTATTATTGAATTTGCTTAAAGTTCTGTTTTTTAAAAAAAAAAATTTTTTTCATGTGCATTATGATATCTCAACTATAAAAAATGAAGTGAAATGATTGAACATTTGATATTTATTAAGAGGAAGAAATAAATACTATAAACTATAGACGTCTAACTTCATAATTCTTATTGCTGTGGGGTTAAAACCTTCAGAAAGGAATCGACTTTAGCTTCAAAGCTATGTCTGCTGCACTGTCGAATCTTTGCTTTAAAGATTCTTTTACTTCTTTATTTTGTGTGATCTAAAGATTCGTTCAATGGGCTTGAATTGCCTCAGCCTGTAATTATATTGGATTACGAGGAGTGTTATCTTTTATAGTATGTCCTGCGTTCTTTAACCTGCACTGTTATAAAGTTTGTATATTTCAGGACAACATATAATGTCTGTTCATATAAACTTGACTATTTGCATCTAGCAGTTAAAAATAAGTTAGCAAGTATTGCTGTGAGTCTATTATAGCCAAAGGTATTCATGTTGCTTAGCTTATTGCAATACCCTGTAGCGTATTTGTCGCTATATAGTGTCAATGTAATCAATAATTAGTGAAAGGCCTTAAATTTTTCAGTTTTGCTGGACAAAAGTTTAGGAAAAGGATCCATGTAACTGATCCTTACCAGTTTGTTATTAACACTCTGTTTAGGAACAAAGAGAAGGAAAATAAAAAAGAAAATATTGAGGAAAAATAGAGGGGGAAATTTTACATTTATTTTCTTACCTGATGTTTAGATGAGAAGGAAAATAATTTTATTTTCCTTTGTTTGAAATTACAATGTTACCTCTATTTTTACAAACCAAGCATAATATCATTGGATTAATAGGTAATTTTACTATGCTAGTACATTTTCCATCACATTCCCTCTCCATTTCTCTCCAAATTGGAAGGATTTAACACATAGAAGGCCCAAGGGAAAATCTAAGTTATTTTACTTCCTCTCTTATTTTCATTCCTTTCACAAACAAAGGAAAGTCTTATTCTCTTATTTTTCTCTTCTATTTTCTGTCCTCCCTTATTTACTCTCTTCCCAAGCAAGAGATAAAGTGTAGTTAAGTTGACTTGAGTTTGGCAATGGTATGAGCTATTGAGATATATTATTGGCTAAAGATTAATAGTCATCCTTTTCTTTTAATTTTAGAGATGTTCCTTTTCTGTTTGCATGAGTTTTTTGATTTGGAGTTTACCTATTTAGTCGAATATAAGAAATCAACTCACTACTGTTTGCAACTACCTTTTACGTTTATATCTAAATCTAGTTTCTTAAGCTTTTGGAGTGTTCTTCCCATGCATTAGTTTATTCTATTTTTTATTCTATTTCTTGCAAAAGTGAATTATGATCGACCATCATCTACTGTTTGCTAATACCATGCAATTCCAAACTCTCAGTAATGAATACTTCTTATTAAGTTTGCTTTTAAATCTGTTTTCTCAAGCTTGTAGAGTGTTGTTTCATACATTGTTTTTATTTTTTCTTTTATTTTGTTTTTGGCTTAGAGAGTTACTCTCAAAGGAATGGAAAGACCTCTATTGGGAGTTCATTGAGGTTTGGCTTCATGCAAAGGAGGATGAAGCTGATTCTTATGCAGCTAAAGATTGCCTCAAAAGAATTCTAAAACATGGATGTTCGCTTTTAAGTGGCCCGTTGGCATCACTTTTTGAGTTCTCTCTTATCCTAAGATCAGCGTCCCCAAGATTGGTGCTTTACAGACAATTAGCAGAGGAGTCTCTTTCTTCTTTTCCACTTTCTGATGATAGTATTTCCAACAATGCTAGTGGGGGAACTGCAGAAACAAGTGAAAAAGGTGAAAGTAAGAGGTCTGATCCTTTGCTTGTTGGTGCAAATCCTAAAAGCCCTGGTGGAAAATGTTGTTGGGTGGATACTGGCGGAGCATTGTTTTTTGATGTTTCAGAGTTGCTGTTGTGGCTTGACAGCCCCACTAAACTGTAAGGATATGCTCCCTTTTTTTATAGGCATTTACTGGCTCAGTTAAATTTGGTAATTCTTATTGCCATGTGCAATTTTCCATAGTTTTATTTGTTTGCTTCTCGGTTTCCAGTGCAGGAGACTCCTTTCAGCAGCCTGAATTATTTGATTTTGATCATGTCCATTTTGAATGTCACTCTAGAAGTCCAGTTGCCATCCTGTATGGAGCTCTTGGGACTGATTGTTTTAGGGAGTTTCATGTCAAACTTGTTGAAGCTGCCAAAGAGGTCTATTATTTTTTGTACAATGTTTTTGTTATTTTTTATATTATATCTCATTCCATTTTCGTTGGGCATAGATATAACTTATCTGATGCTGTTGATACAATTGAAATGATTTCTCTGTATGTGATTTTAGACTAAAGCAGAATAGGGCTTTTCCTTAAGTAGGATGGTTGAGGTTGGTCCTTTACTTTTAGAGAAGAGTGATGTGCAAAGTTGTAAACTAATATCTGGAGAATTAGAATTCTTTGAGGATACAAATCTAATTTATCAAACAGCATAAATTGTCTCATCATGCAATGCACTGAAATAGAGTCCATGTAAATTGTAATAAAGCAAATTTGGTGTTGGCATTGACATCCTTTGTGCTTGAATACCTTAAATTGATGTGATAGCAGTTGTATTAAATGAATTGTTCATTGAAATACTTTTTCCTTGAATGAGACCTGTATGTCAACTTGTTGCTGAGGTTGCTTTATTATTTAGTTTTACATGGAAAATCATGGCTTGAGCTGTCCATAAATATTCCTTAATTTGAAATGCAAAAGGTCTTGGTAGAGTCGTGGAGAGAGAACAATAAAAGAAAGTTATTGCATTAGCCCACAGCTTTTCCTAGTTGTCAAGGAGACTATTTACTTTAGTGATTGCTTAAACTATCCTACCTATTTTACTCATCAAACATCTGAATTAGTTTCTTATATTGCTGGTTTTGAACTTCTGTTCTCTACTTCTCCTTACGATTTATTTGAAATCCTTCATTGTTCTAGTACAACAACAATTGATGCTGTTAAATTCTTGAGCTTCAACAATGTAAAATGCTTATAGTTGAGAATTTTATTTGCTAGGTGAGGTAGGAAACATCTCGTGAAAATCAAGAATACGCTGATAAATAAAAATCAATCCAAGTAGTCTTGCATATCTGTATTTATGACATTTATCTACTACATTTCATGGTGTGCATATCTGCTTTCTTTTAATACTTTCCTTGATGATCATTTGGATAAAAATTTCCAGGGGAAGATAAAATATGTGGTTAGACCTGTTTTACCCAGTGGGTGTGAGGCAATAGTTGGTCAATGCAGTGCTATTGGTGCCAAAGAGTCCTTAAATTTAGGCGGTTATGGTGTTGAACTTGCCTTGAAGAATATGGAATATAAGGCTATGGATGACAGTGCCATTAAGAAAGGTTAGTGTAATACCTTAATTTTTGTGCTACTCAAGCTCTAAAAGACAAGTTTCATTCTTTAAGAGACAAGCAAGCATATTGTGTATGTTTGTGTACCTGGGTTGCACCTGTTCACAGCAGTTCATCGAGACAAAAAAAAAAAAAAAAAAAAAGAACTTCTAAGCTTTCTTATTTATAGGGAACTGAAGTGTTACTACTTATGTCTCTGTCATTATTCTCTGGGCCTCTGAAAATTTATTTTGACAAAAAGTAGCTGAAGAGAAAGGATATAAATATGTTACACTTAGCAGGAACAACAAAAAATACTTAGGCATAAGACTTTAAATCCAAAAATTCCTGAAAGAGCATAATTGAAGGAAATTAAGATGTTAAAAGATCCCTGAAAAATCATCCTAAAAATATTAGGTTATGTATTGCACTACATTTATGCACCTTGAATTACCTTAACCTTCTGTCTGGACAAGATTTGTCACACCATGGACTGCTCCTCGGATTAGCTAAGGGTCTGCAACTCAATACCTGCTACATAGAAGATCAACTTAAAAAGAGATTGCATTTTATGTGCTAATGCGATTGTATGGTAATTGATTGCAAATGATTCATCATCTCCATCTCTTTGGCTGATGAATAGCTAACGGACTACTAATATATTATTCTTTGTTAAAGTTTTAAGCTGCAGAATAAATCCTATAACTTCTATCCACACAAAGAAAGTAATTTGTCATTTCCTATTCTTTTAACATGTAAAATAACAAATGAATTCATTAAGTTTTTTATCTATGAGATTTCTATGTTGGAGTGGCTTTTCATAGAAGCAGAGCTTCCTTCAGATGTAACTTTGAAGACAATTAACTATAGAAACATACGTCTCATCACAACATTCTAAAAGTTCTAAACTGAATCTTTTCTCTCTATAGCTGCTACATTAGTATTGTTGGTAACTTTTGAGTGTAAATGTGAGCACCATCATAATGTTCCAGAATATCACTTCGTCGTCTATCTTTGGAGGTGCATTGCCAAGTCACCATAGGTTATTCTTAACAATACTTAGTTCTAACACCCATTTATTAATTGATACATTGCTTCTCTAGAGATGACTGAGAACTTCCCGTCTGTCCACCTTTTTCTGCTCTCATCACCTTACGGAAACTTTCACGTTCTGCTGTGTACTTTGACGTGGCCACTTACCTTGATAATTAAATACTCCAAATTTCCATTTCTCAAGTTTCTTGATGGTATGCATTTGCCTTTTGGTACTTCTATTTCTATAATTTACAAATCTAAATATCTTGAATACAGTTGGTGATGATGGATGGTTATCTTGGTGACGTTTATCAGTCACTCATTGTGGTATGGTTCATACATAATGAAAGTTTTGATGGACCCTTGGTGCCTGAGCACAAATATTCTACTTGGTATATATGTTTTAGTATGCTGTTGGTTTGAGCTGCAGGTGTCACTTTGGAAGATCCACGGACTGAAGACCTTAGCCAAGAAGTGAGAGGGTTCATTTTTTCCAAAATACTGGTGTGTTATCCTTAAAAGTTTGTTTCCTTTTTTAATTGTGTATCTTGTTGTATCTCTGTTACAAGTGATGACACCTTGCCAGACTGCTACTCTGTTCTCTATTATATTAGGATTGTTAATCGCCTCTTTCATGTTTCTTATCTTTTCAATAAATTAATTTCAATATTGATATTTAGTATTTACTATTGACTATAGGAAATTATTGTCAAAAAGAAGGAATTGTTAATCACACAATTTTTTTCTTTGGTGTCTTGCATTAACAGTTTTTTTATGATTATGTGTCTTGTTAGCTTTGCCATAAGCTATAGTGCCTCTCTCTTTCTCACACACAAAGTCTAATTTGTAACCTTGATTTAAATTTCACGGACATGCTTGTTGGTTGGGGGGTGGTCATTTCTGCTGATTAGACCATGCCTCTTGCAAATAGAACATCTGCAATCACATGATGGTGTATGAGATTTGAAGCCTGTTGTGGTCATTTGAAGTTGAAATGGAACTCAGCCATAAAAACTCAAAAGCATTCTGTGAATTAAATGTTTATTAAAACTCCAGTAAAATTAAGAAAAAGTCTTCTAATTTAGATGAAAACAATCGTGTGATCCCTTCCCCAATTTTACAAAATCAAATAAGGAACGTTTGCATTATGTCTTTGTTTTATAAACCACTATTAGGACCCTTATTATCACTAGTATATATGGCATAAAGCACCTCTAAACCTTTATATGTGGATGAAACCTATCCTCATCATCTTTATCTATAAGTGTAATATTACACCTGGAAATGAAACCACCCCTTGGATTTGTTAAAGTGTTAGTCATGAGTGAATATGAATTTAAATTATGGTTACGATCACTTGTCATGAAGACTGGGCTCTTGCATCCATATCCTAAAAGTAGCAGCTTATCTGTAAGCTTCGTAAGCATCTTTGTGCACCAAGAATTTTGAGGCATTCAAGTTGAGGACTCAAAATGCATAGAAATGGTGGTTGGGGAAGTTGGGATCCTGTCAATGAAAGCTGTAAAATGAATCCAAGAAAAGGTGCCTCTTTTGTACTGCTAATGGCCCATTGTTTGTCTTACTGGGTTCTTGTTTTTGTTTGTCTCTAATATGCAGGAACGAAAACCTGATCTCACATCTGAGATAATGGCTTTCCGAGACTATCTACTTTCATCAACAATATCCGATACACTTGATGTTTGGGAACTAAAGGGTATGTATAATTTAAGACTTTCTTCTTGATAGTTTAGACCAACTGTTTTTTTATGACCTAATGTTTTCCTTTTTGACAGACTTAGGGCATCAAACAGCACAAAGAATAGTTCATGCTTCTGATCCATTGCAGTCAATGCAGGAAATCAACCACAATTTTCCTAGCGTAGTTTCTTCATTGTCTCGAATGAAGGTATATTATCATGCTGAATGCACTGCACTTGGAAAAATATGAAGTAATTGTTGGCATTGAATACTCAAGACCGTTTTGTTCATTGTTCTGCTCAAAAATTGATGTTTTGCAGCTCAATGATTCAGTTAAAGATGAAATAACAGTAAACCAGCGAATGATTCCTCCAGGCAAATCCTTAATGGCTCTGAATGGTGCTTTAATCAATATCGAGGATATTGACCTTTATCTGTACTGCTTCTTTCCTAATTACTTAATTAGAAAATTTCCTTTTTTATCTTTTTGAAAGTTATACCAATAGTGAATTTCCTGAATTCTTTATCTGTCTAAATCTGAAGTTTCATTAGCTGCCATTGCTCAGTATCATACTTGAATACTTTTTGTACTACTGCAACTTAAAACTTCAGGACTGGGCTTCACATTGTGAAAGGCCATGAGCTATTTAATATTTTCCCTATCTTTTTCTCTTCTATTTAAAGGAACTTGTATACTATTCGGTCCATAGTTGAGCAGTTTATTATTAGTGTTGATTCCATACTCTTTTTAGTCTTAAGCCTTGTGCTTTGGATATCTGATTGTTGTGTTCAGTGCTAGTCATGTATGTGTGTGTGTGTATTTTAAAATTAAATTATACATGCATGTGCTATACTTTTCATTTATGATGTGGGGTAAATTCCTTTTTACATGTTAATATTTTCATAATCATAAGGGTGTGAGGAAAAAGTGAAATAGGATATGTATGTTACTTCTAAGTTAAGCTTTTTGACTAGTATTTTTGGCACTTCTTTACTTGGAAAATTCAGGTTAACACAAATTAAGAAGCAGGCTTTGATCAACTAATGTTCCATCACTAAAAGTTCAAATACTCTTATATAATTAGTCATAGTCAGCAATCTTTTTTTTTTAGCAATTATTTCTAAACAAGTTGAATTTGGGGGAAAAGATGCTTTGTGTAGACAGATAGTTGCTTCTAAAACCAAAGTGTTAGAAAGATAAACTCAAAGAGGAATAACAATAACTCAGTCTCCTTTAGTGATTCATCACAGCTTTAGTTAGTTATTTTATTTCTTTGGCTCCTAAACAAATGCGTCCTGGGTCCTCGTACTCAATGAGCTATGCATCCATCTAATGTTAAACAGCATTTGTTGTCACAGATAAAGACATCTAAATTATCCTAAGACTATTTATGCTTTCTATAAGCTAGATTTGTTTTGCTTCACTTCCATAAAAATTTAGCTACCATTTTTTTGTTTGGTGTTAGCATTTTTTTTCATTCTTTAATTTGGATTCCTTCCTAACATTATTCATTGTTTCTACTTTTGGCATTGCTTTCATACTATTTTATTTAGGTTGGTAGACATGGCCCAGCAGGAGCTATTATTGGCTGATCAATTTTCAAAACTGCAGGTGAATGGCACTAAATCTCTCTTTGGTTTGCTAGAATACTGATGTCAACTTAGTAAAGAATGACATAGAAGAGTGAGAATGGGGGAAGAAAAAAGATATAGCAAAAAGTGTACTGAATTTTAATTCAAATTCATATTGGTTTTCTCTCCTTGTCCGCCGTAACATTCTGGAATATCGCTTTTGTGGCACAATCCCGTAACAAATTGAAATCTAATGTGAAAATCTCCTAATAGCATAAATTATGTTGTCAAGGAGTACTAATACTATATTCAACTAAGCCTTCATCCTAATTTATTTATTCAAGGCTACCCTCTTATCTTCTTTTGCCAAACACTCTATTTGGTATTAATATTCTGATTTGCATGTTAATTCCTTAAATATCTATTTGACAATATGAAATCTCAAATAACTCAAAATAATTTGGTAAAACATGTAATTATCCTCAATCAAATGGCCCAAATGTGATGAGTTGGACTAGTTTAATTTAATTTGTATGGTGAGTCAAAATGGACTGTGGTTTCTTGAAGTTAGTTTCAAATTTATCCTGAAAGTTATTGAAGAATTATTGCTGCTAAGTTTTTTAGGTTCCTCAAAGTGCCATTCGGAAGCTCTTGTCATCATTGTCTCCCCCTGAGTCAAATATGTTACGTATTGATTTTCGATCAACTCATGTTCATTATCTCAATAACTTGGAGGAGGATGCTATGTATAAGAGATGGCGAAGTAATATAAATGAGGTAGATTTCTTTTCTATGCATAGTTTTTGTCTCAAGTCTATGATGGTTCATTGGTTCAGTAACTTGAAATACTGCTTATAACATTTTGTTATAGATTCTGATGCCCGTCTTCCCTGGACAATTGCATTACATCCGCAAAAACTTGTTCCATGCAGTTTATGTTCTTGATCCAGCCACCACTTGTGGTCTTGAGGCAAGTGATTCTTTGCCCCTCTCCCCCCCATCACAGACACACTTCTCCTTTTTCTCTGTTTTTTTCACTTGCAATTAACTACCCTACCAAGTCTTAATCATGTGGCTAATGCCAAATTTGAATAGTGTTTGTTGTTGTGAGTCTGCAGTCCATCGATACAATTATATCCCTATATGAGAACAACTTTCCAATGAGATTTGGGTTGATGCTGTATTCTTCAAGGTTTATCAGGAAAATTGAAGTGGACAGTAACCTCCATTTATCTGCCATGGAGAATGATACTCAGGAGGACATCTCCAGCTTGGTATTTCTTTCTTCAGCTTCCCACTCTGTCTTTATATTGTTCCTTTTGTTTTCACAGTAAAATTTTTACTCGCTTTCTGACCTGCATGCTGTTCTTCAGGTTAATTTCTTGTCCATTTCTGTGATTGCTGACTCATATGGTGATAATGAGTTTCATTCTATTTTTCAGATCATACGTTTTTTCATTTATATCAAGGAAAACTATGGAATTAAAACTGCTTTCCAGTTTCTGGGCCATGTAAGACTCTCCAGTCTTTGGTATACATTTGTTTCTAACACTTATTGGGGATGTAGTTGCCTGATTGAGAACAGGTGAGTTTTCCAGTTGCAGTGCTGGAGTACCATTTTGTCTTGGGAAAGTGTTCTAAGGTTTGCTTTACTGATAAAAAAGGACAAAGTAGTGTGAATAGAGGAGTCTTAAGATTTTCTTTATTATGGAAGGCTTGGTGTTTTAGTTCCCCAGGAATCCTTTGATGCTAGCTGGTGGAAGGTAATATTACTGACTGGAACAATGTGCTATTTTCACATTAAGTTAATAGAATGAATAGGCGCATTCTTCAGTGACATGGTAGTAGGAGTAGGACCCTCTTATCAAACTTAAGACTAAGGGATGGCCAACATACAAGCGATTTCAAAAATTTTTGTAGTAGCACTAGTGCCTCTTATCTTTCTTTGAATTTCTTATTATTTGAGTTTACTGCTCATTAATATTTTAACACTGAGTGATGGCCTACACACAAGTGATACATGTAATCTGTTTTCATAGTAGCGTTTTCGATCTTTCTTTAAATTTCTGATTATTGAAATGGCAGCTAGTTGTTTTTTTTTAAACTGAATCTTTCCCTTTCTTCTTATTGTATAGTAGCATCTGGCTGTTGTTGCATTGTATTTCTTCAACTAATCTCAATTTGTCTAAACTCTAAAGCGAAGTTATTTCATGTACATGTATCTTTCAGATAAATAGATCGCGCATGGAATCTGCGGAGTCTGCAGATGATGCTCCTGAGATGCACCATGTTGAAGGAGCATTTGTAGAAACAATATCGTGAGTTTTTAAAGGCATTTTATGGTAACTTGTACAATATTGCAGTCTTTCCAGTCTTGTGATTTGGAATTATATATAGAAGATCTGTGTTTCTGTAGCTTTTATGCTCTATGACCTTAATAAATGTCCCTATTTTCTTCCTGTAGACCTAAGGCAACTTCTCCACCGCAAGAAACTTTACTAAAACTGGAAAAGGAGAAAAGTCATTATGAGCTGTCACAAGAAAGCTCTATGTTTGTTTTTAAGCTGGGATTGTACAAACTGCAGTGTTGCCTCTTGATGAATGGTATTGTTTCTGATTTGAGCGAGGTAATGGTTACGGTTTTCAGTTACACCTATCCTTTTGTTTCTAAGCTCACACATAATGGTTTTTTTATTATGTTGGATCATGTTTAGTTCCTTTGCAATGGGGGTGAATGAATCTTTGGGTTAATGACTGAACTTTGCTTAAGTTACAAATGTGGCTGATTCTTTGAAAATATCTTTTTATATTCTGTACTTAAGTAAAATTGTTGCCAAGCTTGGAATTTCTATTCAAGGAAATAACACGAGTATAATAATGATAGTATTTATCAACTGATGTATACACACACACACACACACTCACACACACATACATATACAGTTTATATCAGGCCTAAAGTCTCATTTCTGACAATTATTTAGTCATGAAAATAGCAATATTTGTTAAATGATAGTCTTTTTTGTGTAACATATATTTCTTCAATCATATAGAGTCTATACTAAACTCAGTCTGATTCCCATTCAAAGAGTGATTTTTCATAAACAATATTATTTATCTAATGCATCATCTCCTAGAAATGAAATTTTAGTCTTTCCACAGTTGCAAATGCAGCCAAAATTTATGTGGATTGGCCACTATCCCTAAATAGTTTAGTTGGATAACTGTAGTTGAAAGGGATTTTAGTAATTAGGAAGGTACAGTTTGCATGAGTTGGTGAAACAGAATGTTCCTCTGAACGATGTGGTGAAATGATATTAGTTTGCTTTAGGTCTATGGCTATGGTTCTCTTTCATTGAGTTGGCCTGCAGTGATATTTTCTCATTTTTGTCTGTCTTTTAACTGAATGCCATTGTGATGTTGTTATGGTCCAATGTGAACCCTTCCCTGTTCAATAAGAATTGTTTTGCTCAGGAGGCTCTTATGAATGCAATGAATGATGAACTTCCGAGAATACAAGAACAAGTTTACTATGGAAACATAAATTCTCACACTGATATCTTGGACAAGTTTCTGTCAGAAGGCAGCATTAGCCGCTATAATCCTCAGGTAATTCCTGGGTTTTTGTTGCTTAATCATATCTTCCCAATGTTTTTAGATAAAGTTGTCCATGCATTCGTTATAACATATTTCATGGTGATGTTGACATGCAGATCATTGCTGAGGGAAAGGCCAAACCCAGGTTTATTTCCCTGAGTTCATTAGTTCTTCAAGGGGAATCTTTGATTAATGATATTAGCTACTTGCATTCTCCTAACAGTGAGCAGAAATATTTTGAGAAGTGGCATTCTTCTGACAATTCTTACTTAGTTGTGTTATGACTTATTTTTTCATGATCCAACTGTTTCAGCTATTGATGATTTGAAGCCTGTAACACAACTTCTTGTTGTTGACTTCACATCGGCGAGAGGGACAAAATTGCTTCATGAAGGAATTCTTTATCTGGTTATTCTTAAGATCCTAAACTTCTATTTATTCAACCATTATCACTGCGACTGATGTTCTTGTGGTGTTTGCATTTTGATGCAGATGAGAGGGTCTAAAGTTGCTCGCTTGGGTGTTATATTCAATGCAGATCAAGATGCTGGTTTACTTGGTCTGCTTTTTGTGGAGGTTTTTGAAATTACTGTGTCATCTTATAGGTTTGTTATGTTCTGTGAAGTTGAAATCATTTCTCTGTAAACTCTTTGGTTTACATGAATCTAGTATATTTATGATGTAACAATTTTAATGCTTGCTTTATGATGTTGCAGTCATAAGAAAAATGTGTTGAACTTCTTGGAACACCTATGCTCATACTATGAACAAAATTACATCCTTTCATCTTCTGTAGCAGCTGAAAGTACTCAAGCATTTGTAGACAAGGTCTATGAGCTGGCTGATGTAAATGAGTTACCACTGAAGGCCTACAAGTCCACTCTTCCTGAATTTTCAGTTGACATATTGAGAAAACATTTGAATAAGGTATATGGCTATAGGTTACCTTTTTGCTGATTGCTGAAACTGAGCCCTTTTCTTGTGTCCTGTTTCGTTCTGCTAGATATTGTCATGTACATGAAATAAATTTGTTTAGCTTCTTATAATTCGATTCTATCATTGCTTTTCATTTATTGATTTTTCATTTGAGTTACTTCAAAATGGTTGTCATGATGTTTATGGTGAATTGACTGGTTGGCTATTTGCATTTGTGATTACTAACAAGAGGAGGTGTCACTGACTGTTTTGTTATGTTGTATGCAGGCTGCGCAATTTGTTTACAGGCAACTAGGTTTTGAAGCTGGTATTAATGCAGTTATTACCAATGGAAGGGTTAGTAATTTGGCTCTGCAAAACAATAAGGATTCTAAGTTTATGGGATTAATGTTTCATTGTTTGTTAGTGAAAATGATATGTTTTGGAACACAAATATTTGGATTCAACTCCATTAATGTTTGTCCATTTCATGTATTTTAACATCAAAATTTGACTTGGGATAGGTGACAGTTTTGACTAATGAAGGGACCTTTTTGAGCCATGATCTAAATCTGCTTGAGTCAATGGAATATAAGCAAAGAATAAAGCACATAGTGGAAATCATTGAAGAAGTGAAGTGGCAGGACGTAGACCCAGACATGCTAACAAGGTTTGTTGGTCTTTTAGTCCTTGCTTAGTGTCCCCCAAACACCAAGGCCTTGGATCCCCTTTCCTATATTTTTAACTGCATTCAACAGGCAGCTAAAGGGGGGATATTTATATATTTGTTTGATGGGTATGAAATTGTAATACTGTTTCAAACTTGGAGTGTTACGCAACATGTTGCATGTTAGATAATGGATTTTGAGGGGTCTGATGGGAATTGGAATTCAAAACAGCACCTTGTCAGGTGCAAGGGATGTTATGCACTCTGACAAGGAGTTGGTAATGTCTGTAACAAACAGTCTAAGGCCAAAAGGAAAGGGGAAAGATAGAAGAAAGGTTTTTCTTTTTTTAAGTTAATGTCATTATTTCACATTTCATAGTTTTTCAATGTAGAAGAAGAACAAAGATTTTGTTGGTTGATGTCATCATTTCACTGTAGTTTCAACTTCTAATCTTTGGAGGTAAAATGGAAAGTTTATGACAATTTTACATCACATGCAGCAAATTTGTTAGTGATGTTGTTATGTCTGTGTCATCTTCAATGGCTTTGCGGGAACGAAGCTCTGAAAGTGCTCGTTTTGAGATTTTGAATGCAGAATATAGGTAAGAATTTACACTATCGTGTCATGTTGATGATTTTTTTGGTTTCTTTTTTCTAGAGGTACAGGATTGAATTACATTTCTTCAATGAGTTATGTGTTGATTTTAATGAGAAGTTGGGTTTGTACACAGAACCCAGTATCTATGTAACCTTTTTCACGTTGTATATTACCCCAATATAAAAATTGTGAAGCATGTGAAAAGAAACAGTGTTATTCTTGGTTTCTTATCCTTGGCTTTTTTATTTAATGCTAGGTGACAATCTTTGTCTCATCCCCTTTTTGTGGGTAGTGGTATCTTTGGTATCTTCTTCAATTAATTTTAATAGTCTAGAATTATGTTTTTATTCTTGTAAATATTTAGTTTGGGATGTATTTTTTCCAATTTTGTAGTAGTTTGAGAGAAAAAAGAATTTTGATGAGTGCTACCACATTTATCATCGGCAAACTTTTTGTCACATGCATCTCATTTGGCTAATTTACTGCTAAAGCTGTGAAAGAAATTAGTTGACCATATGTCAATTAAAGATATTTGTTGAGCATTTGTAACAGATACATTAATACGATGATGGTGTGTTCTGAAGCTGTAATAATTAAAATTTTGAATAATAAATGAATAATAAAGTAAAATTTCCTTCTTATTCTCTTAGGGCACAATTTTCTGTTGGCTTTTGGACATGATGGCTTAATTATTTCTCTGTAGCTTCATTGATTATGGCATCTTTCAATCTGATTTTCAACAATTTGTTGCTCTTAAGTCTAATCCTTGTCCTGTTTTCACTCAGTGCTGTTATCATAGAGAATGAGAATGCTAGCGTTCACATTGATGCTGTAGTTGATCCATTAAGTCCAACTGGTCAGAAGGTGGCTTCGCTGCTTAGAGTTCTAAGACAATATATCCAACCAAGCATGAGAATTGTACTAAACCCTATGGTGAGTCAAAGTCCCAGCCTACTCTTTATCTCTCTTTCTCTCTACCATCCTCTTTTCCTTCTCAACCCATTACTGGGCTATGGCTACCTAACTCCAATATGGTGATGTATTTATTTTCCTCTTTATCTGATTATTGTGGATAATGCTTCATAACCCAAGTGGTTTTATTGGGTTGCTAAGCCTGAAGGGAGTTGATCAATGTTGGAAGTCAACCAATTCAGACAGCACCTTGCTTCTCTAAGTACATGATAAACCTAACATGATCATTCCTCTCTCACATCAGAACTCCAATGGCATTTTTCATCTCTGTTTGGTCAAATGGAGAGATTGTTCCTTGACCATTTTTATAGCCACTTGAGCATCTGATTTTATCATGACCTTCTGTGACAAATCCTCTAAACAAAAACACATCCATTGTTCTTTACATGATATATGGACTGTGAAGCAGAATTTTATAGGCACTCAAGCTACTGCCGAGGAAAGAAATTAGAAGGTCCCATTTGCATCTGATGTGTGGAGATAATTCCCTGTAGACCTGGATGATATAGAGGGCAATGCTTAAAATTCAGAAAAAAATTAATACCCTTACTGAGTTGGATTGTATACTGACTTTATGAAATTTAAACGTTTTTTAAATAATTGGAATGTTTCGTTCAGAAAATTCTTGTGTTAATCCATTATTTGTACCTTTCAACACTTTTTTCATCTTCAATTCTCCAAAAGTTGACTACTGAAATCCTTTTCAATTTTTACTTTTTATTTTTCAAAAAAAGGCCTGATAAGGCCTTATGGTTGGTGCATTATGTATTATGAGCATGGTATGATTTTTTATGAAACAACTCTCACCTTTGAAGCTAAAACAGCAGCAGCTCAAATTATGTTTATTCCAT
Organism: Omphalea diandra; assembly: GCA_949677035.1. Lineage (NCBI taxonomy): Eukaryota > Viridiplantae > Streptophyta > Magnoliopsida > Malpighiales > Euphorbiaceae > Omphalea > Omphalea diandra. The sequence goes on from CATIWR010043286.1 coordinate 28,348, forward strand.
TTAGTTTTTATTTATTGCCTAAATATGTCATATTGCAAATAGTCAGTTTATTTCCATGCGTTTTTAATTGTAGGTAGTTACTTAGTGTGGTGAGAGTAATAGTTGGAAATTACCTAGTTGTTATTTTTTGCTTTTTATTAAGAAAAGTAGTTATCAATGGAGTCAAGCATCTTTTGTACAAAATTGGTATCTTGTTTAGGAGATCATAAGTTTTTTTCCTGCTAGCTCTAAACATTATTTGGTTAGTTTATCCTTAGCTCAAGATAGGTAGACAAGGAAGACTCAAAAACACAATCTAAACACAAAATCTTGATATGGTTCCGCACTAAATTATCTCATAATCAGATCCATTCTTACTTATTTCTACTTTGTTTTGAATTTGCTCTATTAGCATCTTTAAGGAGCATTGGGTGTCTTTGGAGATATTTTTGGTTTAAAATGAAGAAGTTTTGGTAAAGAACTGCCAATATTCCTTGAAGTTGTGCTCTTTTTGCTGCTTTATGGAGTCTTTTGATGGAAAGAAATGTACGCATGCAAAACTCAGGACTTGTTTTTTTTCCTTACTTGAAAAGGTGGTGTTTTTGGCTCCTATGTAAGAGAAGCTTATAGAGCTTATAGGGGGATTCTTTAAGTGTGGGACTCTAGGCAAAGGGGTAAAAGTTCACCCTTAAACATAAGTTATATTTTCATTTTTTTAAAAAAAGCATGTTTTGATTTTCCCCAACTATAAAAAAGTGTATTCCTAGTTCCAGCTGCAACCAAAAAAAAAAAAAAAGAAAAAATTAAGAAAGGGTAAGCTCAAAATCACAATGAGTGACCTCTTGTTGACACTGGTTTTAAAAGAAGTTTTTTGCAAATGAGAAGGTGTTAGGCATGTTGTAAAAGTTGTAACCTTAATTTCTAAAAACAAATGAATATTGAATTTAAGGGGTGCTACTCTTTTTTTTTTTTTAATTAATTCTTTCTAATGAATGTCTGTTTCAAGGTATCAATATGATCATTCCCAAAGTGAGGTCCACTTTATACCCAAACAAGAATTATTGACCTTGGTGTTTCTTTTGTTATGGAGAAAAATATCACTTTGTGTACTGTTAACTCTGATGTTGGAAGGTTTCATCTTGCTTAACCATGTAATAGGACTGTGTATGCTTTTCAATTATAAAACCAGATTGTCCCTCTAGGACCATATTTTGGTTGAACTGACGTCATTACATGGCGCTCTTAATTGATTTTTCATTTAATGCTAACATCACTTAAAACTTATTAATTCTTTTTATTTATTAGATTCATTGAACTGGTTTGAATTGTATACTTGTTTGAATTTGTGACATTAAGGTTTTTTATTTATTCATTTGTATATGTTGCATTTTGAGGAGAATAGTACAACTGCCTTTGCTCATCTATAGTCTACTAGCTGAGCCGATGCATGACATCGCTTTGGCATATTCACTTATGTTGTGCATGCCTCATCTAGCACCTGCTTTCAATGAGGTTGTTATATGGGTTCCTTACTTGTGTTGAAGAACTGACAAGTTTATGGTTTTCTTGCAGAGTTCTCTTGTTGATCTTCCTTTGAAAAATTTTTACCGATATGTAGTACCAACCATGGTATATGTCTTATCTGATTTAAACAAACACTAGTTTTTGGTTTCATTGCTGGTGTCTTAGTTATGCTTTGACTTTTCAGGAAGACTTCAGCAGTACTGATTACACAGTCAATGGCCCAAAAGCCTTTTTTGCAAATATGCCATTGTCAAAAACCCTTACCATGAATCTTGATGTTCCTGAGCCATGGCTAGTTGAGCCTGTTATCGCTGTGTATGTTCCTTCCTAATCAAATTCTTTCTGAATACTTGTTATATGGTTTCCTTTCACCATATTCTGTTAAATATTTTAAATTCTGGAAATGCTATCTAATTGCTTTTTTATGGTGTTTTCTTTGGTCATGCCAAACATTTCAGCCATGACATGGATAACATTTTGCTTGAAAACTTGGGTGACACAAGGACATTGCAGGCTGTTTTTGAACTTGAAGCTCTTGTACTTACTGGTAAGATTGCTTTTTTTTTTTTTTTAAAGTATTTTGTAATTCTTGTTTTCATGTAATTTTAGGATAACAAATGTGGAGAAATCCATATTGTTGCCAATTCGAATGAGTCATTTAAATATTTAGTCACTTGTCTTATTAATATATCGTTTGATATATAGGTCATTGTTCTGAGAAAGATCAAGATCCTCCTCGTGGTATTCAGCTGATTCTTGGAACTAAGAGTAAACCCCACTTGGTTGATACTATTGTGATGGCCAATTTGGGTTATTGGCAAATGAAGGTCTATCCTGGAGTCTGGTACCTTCAACTTGCTCCAGGTAGAAGCTCTGAGCTTTATATTCTGAATGAGGATGGTGCTGGAAGTCTTGAGAAGCTTTTGTCAAAGCGTATCACCATAAATGAATTACGGGGAAAAGTCGTTCATTTGGAAGTGGTGAAGAAAAAAGGAATGGAGCATGAGAAATTGCTGCTTCCTGGCGATGATGAGAATCATTCAGAGAATAAAAAGGTTGATTCTTGCAGCTGTTGATTAATATAACTGGCCCAAAATGACGAGCTTAGCCAAAGACTTAGGTTAAGATGTGTACCCTTACTGATCTCTGTCTAAACTTCTACAGGGAACTCGTAATAACTGGAATTCTAACATTTTGAAATGGGCTTCCGGTTTTATTGGTGGTAGTGGAAAAGCCAAGCAGGACAAGAACGCTTCTGTGGTGAGTTATCTTTTATTTATAATTTTTTTTTTATCTTATCCATTCATCGTGTGAATCCACATGTTCTTGTTTGGAATTCTTCTGTAAATTTTGGTGGATTGCAGACAGGCTCAAATTTTTAGTAATACGATAGTCAGTCATTAATCTATTTCTGTTTGATAAAAGTTAGAACGTGCCACAGTTCTTTCAGAAACTTTTCTTGTATGAAATTCAATTATCTCACTGCGAAGCAGTGGTGTTTATGTAGTTCCATTTATGCTTTTCTTTTAAGGATTTCATTTCTATCAGAACCTTGAGTAGATGAATTGCAGAAAATATAGGACAATGTAGTTGTCTTCAGAACTTCTTATCACTACTGTCATTCAGGCTAATGTCTTTTAGGAAAATTTTCATGGTCTTCTCTTACTGCAAATTTCTCAAGCTTGCGATGCTTTCTTTATGCTAGAGTATGGACATTTTTCTTTTGTTTTTTGAACTAGCTTTTCAATTATTTGAGCTATGGAGAATTGCTGATATCACAGTTTGACATTTTCCCCTTAGGAGCATAGGATGGGTGGCCGGCGAGGAAAGACAATTAATATATTTTCTATTGCTTCTGGACATCTGTAAGTACTCAATTATCTTTT
>CATIWR010043291.1:0-44926 GCA_949677035.1 Omphalea diandra
AAAAAAAAAAAAAAAATTTCAGACTCATTGCATGGTCTAGATGTAAGCCATGCAAACTTACATGGCTTGAATGCAAGTTGTACAACCTTGCACGAGTTAGATATAAGTTTTGCAACCTCGTAATTTTCAATCTTCTAAAAAATTGATTATTCTTCATTCCATAAGTGTGCAGGACTTAGATACAAGTTGTGTAAGCCTTTGGGACAAACTTCTGCATTTAGAGCAATTTGCTAGAGTGATATCTAGAGTTAGAAAACACCAAATGATTTGGTTATTTTTATGTTAGAAACTTTAAGATACAACTTTTTAGTCTTGAAAATTTTCTAATTATGCCATCTTCATCTTCATTTAGCTCAAAACATTTTATTGCTCCATTTGCTAATCATAATCTAAACACGTTTCAATATTTTTATAATTTCTCCTCATCAAATTATTTAAGATATTTTGTATAATAAACTATTATCTAGCAGTTTAGAGAATTATATGCCCAAATTCATCTTACACAATTCTTAACATCTCTTAAAGTGACCTAATCTACAATCCTTTATCTAATGAAGCTAATTTTGGCTCTCTTTTTTCACATTTTTCCTATTTATTTAACCTAAGTCATTTAAACACAAAAAGTAACTAAAAATTAAAAAAACAAAGCTATAAAATTAATTGATAATAATAAATTAACTCAAGAATTAAAGCTACATAATGGGCATACAATACACTCATCAACACACCAAAATAATTTTTGGGTGCTAGATGTCCTTATTTTTTTCTTAGTCGTTGGTTTTAAGAAAAAATCACAAGCTCTAAAGTTGAGATAAGAAAGATTATCATAGAGAATACATTCCATATGAAAAGTCTAAGCATATAGTTTCTAGATATTCACTTCTCCCTTTTAAACCAGGTGAATTGAAGATAAAAACATCCTGTATAACAATGATAATGGCTAGATACCTCATCTTTGGAACATTAATATTTATATATAAACATAAATAACAAGACCACGCTTCAATGTGAATATGGCTAACCATCTCCTCTATAAACATCATAAAGCCCTAAAAAGCCTGAAAGAATATTTTATGGATGTCCAAAATACATGGTAAGTATAAAAAAATATGCCATCATTTTATTAATATGAATTGAGTTATGTTAATCAAAACTATTATCCATTAAAGTTATTATCTACCATAGGAGAACCAAGGCAAATTCTTCCTTAGATTGACAAAAAATAATACTTTGCACCAAGTTTTTTTTTTTTTTTTAGAGCTCAAGAATAAAAATAAAGAACTAAAGAAAGCAACTAGTGAAATGATGAGTCATGGTTAAGGATACCAAAAGGTGAAATTTTTGACAGGATGTTGTTAAAATAAGAGATCAAAGTATTAAGAGCTAAATTGGAAATGGCCAATGATTACAATAGGTATAATCTAATCAAAGATGAAAGCATAGCTTTAGTTAATATGATGAGATGCCATAAGACTAAATATTTTAATTATTGTAATTTTTTTCTTCTAGTAAGAAATCTAAATGAATTACGAACTTGGTAATGCTCTCATATAAGATGAATCTCTTTCATTATTTTAATTCTATTCTACATAATTTTGTTTAATATGTTGTGTTTTGTTAAACAATCACAAAAAAAAAAAAAAAAAAAGAAATGTACAAAATTCCCACAAGGATCCATACAATTCAATTAAATCAATGAGAAGAAAGTAAAATCTTACCAATTTGAATAAAATGGGAAGACTATTGGAACACAGAAAGGGGTTTACACTAGTAAAATGCATGTCCACAAATCATAAATGAACTCCAGTAAAACATTATGACTACTAAAGTTATATGAAGGTTATTAATTTGACCTAACCTATCTTACAAGGAGTATTACAATTCTTTTATTACATAATATCTCAATTGAACGTAAGGCATAGATCATGTCCTTCTTATATAGTTCAATTAATTTTTTTCATCTCCAAGTAGACTGATGTAAAATAACATTGATAATATTAATGAATTCATTTTTGCATGACCATGCATTCTTTAGTCTACCTCATTGAGAGGCTTAGAAATATATTTCTCATAAGTGCATGAAAGACACATTTCTTCTCAATCATCATATTCCTCTATATGATTTACTTTGTCCAACAACAGTCTGTACAATCATCCTATTGAAAAGATAATGTTAAACTGTATCAAAATATAAAGTTTATCATATTAGAATCGATGGTGATTTTTAGGTTAGAAGATTAAGTTAATATTATTATATGAGAATTATTTATGACAATTTTATCCATGTAGTATTCTAATATTAGATTAGTCTAATACAATGTTTCTCAAATATGTATTTATGTGTTTGATTTGATATCTCATATACATTACCAGTAAAACATAGTCATTTATCAAAACACATACTAGTATTTATTCATTATTATCCTAACAATAATGATTGATTATGGATATTTTAGAAAAAATTCTTTATTCGTAACATACTTAATGACCTTAAGTAGAATTAACTATTCATAGAATTTATCATTTAGTTATAAACATTGTATAATAGAGATACTTAATAAAATGCAACCGTGACATTATTAAAAAAATATCCATTACAAAATTGGCCTAAGGCACATTACTAACGTAATATGTGTTATCTTATTATCATATTGCAATGCTCGTACAGGTGTTTGGATTTTTATAAATGGTTATCAAATAAGCATTTCTATTATGTTACATTTATAATTATAATAAATTGTAAGGCTCAAAATTTAGTTCTTGGGGATCTCTCATAAATAAGGACTCCTTCCCTTAAGTGATGAGCATAAGATGATTAAATTTGATGAGATGATGATGATTAATTAAGTTATGATATAGGTTAAAAGGAATGATTAAAATATATGAAGGTAAAAGTCATAAAGAAAAGTATGTAAGTCATAATGTACATGTAAGAGATGAAGATTAAATGAATGATTAATGATATTAGATGCTAAGAATAAGAATATGTCTATCATTAGTAAGGAAGAAAGTTATGCTAAAAGGATATGTTAAATGGTATAAGAAAGGATGACAAACACTAAGAAATAAAGTGAGCAGCAAGGATGAAATATGTATATGTCTTGATAGTTGAATGTTGTTTAATTGATAATGTGAAAGGTTATCAATAAGATTAAGGAGGATATTAATGTTTAGATATTGTATTTGAATATCCAAGGCATAAGGATTGATGTTTGGTAGGGTTGGAGATGGTTTTTTGGAGGCTTAAAAGTGAAGTGCAAGGTCATGGACTTTTAGCAGTCAAAAGTCCAAGGCATAAAAAGTTCAAATGCAAGGTAAAATTAGCCTTGCAATAGTAAAATGACTTTTGGCAATCAAACCTTAAGTTTGTAAACCAAAAGTCCTTTGCATATAAGATATTCTAGAAGCACACCTCCCCATATTTAGTGCATGCCTATCTAACTCCTTCCCTTTCTTTTCCATTCAAACCTTAGCCAATTTTCCCTCTTTTTTTACTCTTTATATGAGAGAAAAACACCATAAAATCACCTTATGCTCATCAATTTTGGGGCTTCTAAATGAAGAAAAAAGATAGTTCTTGAAGAGCGTGAGCCTTAGATGCAAGAGAAAATGTCTCCTTTTCATTTCAAAGTATGTTCCTCGTACAAAAGCATTATGTTTATTGAGATTTAAGTCTTAAATGATGATGTTAATGTTACTTCACCAATGGTTCACTAGAATTATGATGTGTATGAATGATTTATGAAAGATAAGCATGGAAATGAGCTAAGAAATGAGATTGATGAACATGGATAGAATAAGAAACATGAATATGATTGAATGATAATATTGATTCTTGATGATGTTAATGTCAATGTTATGATTAATTTTAAAGAAATGATGATGTAAATAAGATAAGATAAGAATGATAGTTAAGAGATGTAATTTTAGAGAATATAATATGAATGCTATGTTAGAAATACATGTTTAAATGTTATGGAGGACTTAAGTGCCTTTGAGGGCTTTTGACATATAATGTTACATGTTATGTGAATGATTTAAGTTCTATAGATGAGTTAAATAACTCTTCATATTTTAAGCTCCTAATTAGTAATGTAGATGTATGTTTTATGTCTAAGTGGGTGTGTGTGTGTGTGGTGAATGATGATTAAGAGCAACCTAAGAGAATGAACAAGTAAGGTTAAGACAAAGAGATAAAGGAAGAGCAAAGGAAAGGTAAAGCAAGGAAAAGTTATGGCTAGCACTATAAGGTGAAGGATTAAGTGAGCAATACATACATGCATTATAAGTTTTATATATAGGCTAAAGTAGACCAAAATATGTTAGTATGAAAGTCATATGTGTTATTATGAATAAGATGTGAATGTAATGAGGTAAATGTTATGAATTATTGACATGTTTGATGTGTGTTATTCCAAGTAAATGAAATGAAAGGAAAAAACATAGTTGATAAGGAAAATCCCTCATAGATGAATGACACAACTGGAGAGGCAACTTTTTTGTGAAAGATATGGGATGATAAAACTAGTGAAACAACTTTTCCATGTAAAAAAATTAAAGTTTATTTTATTTATGTTATATATAATGCAAATGACATGGCTAGAGAGGTAACTCCCTTGTGAAAGTAAGCTTATGGGATGTCATGGTTGAATAGACAACTCTCTTATAAGAGATATATTATGACATGACTCTAAAAAGGAAATTGCCCTGTAAAAGATATGCTATGACATGGTTCACAACTCTTTCATGCATACGACTGATGAGGCAACTATATTGTATGAGAAAAGTAACGCTTTGTTATGTATGAAATTCTATCAATCAATGAAATGTCATATAAAAAAGGCTTGTGAGCATGCATAATGAATATATTACTTTACTAAGTTTTCCACAAGGAGCTCACCCCTATATACAATAGTTGTTTTGCAAGTTAAGCATAGAGAATAAGTTAAGGAGTATGTTAAGAGCTAAAGTTTAAAGTTTATGTTTCATGTATTATTATGACACTACATTTTTTCCCTATAGCTGCTTATGATTATGATATTATGTAAAATAATAAGTTATGTAAGTATTAAGAAAAATTTCTAAGTTTAAATTTTGTATTCTTACATGTCTCTACAAAATCAAGTCTAAGAAAGAAGTTAACTAATGAAATGCTAAGTTATGAATTATATATAAAGAAAGTTATGTCTTATGATCAATAAGAGAATTGGTAAGTTTTAAATGAGAATTATGCCATATGAAATAAATGTTGGATGCCATATTAGAAATGTTTAGTGATTGATTCAAGATAAATATAAGATTCAACCAAATTAGAGGATGCAATGAAAACTATGATAAGCTTTTATATGCATTAAATTAGGCTTGTTACAAGTCCTAATAGCTTTACGTCTCTTATTCTCTAGTGTTGACATGGTGCAAATTTCGAGTAGTGGTACAATTAATCTTGTCAAACTTATGTAGTTTCCATAATCATTTGAATTCTACTAACTTTTATGATGATGGGATGAATTTTGAATAAGAATGTTTTTCAAAAAAAAAAAGTAAAAAAATTGTTCCACCTAATACATATTTATTATTACATGGGTTAAGCCCAACAACTATTAAAAGACTAAACTACACTTGGTAAGTCCATGCAATAGGTGACCATAAATGTGACATTATAGCTATTACATCATACCGGTGGGTTTTATCGGTATTTATGAAATGTGTTCCATATGCCAATATGAATCTACACAATATAAGTCTACCATAGTTAATTTTTCCACCATCAAGGGTTTATATGGCTACAATAATAGTGAGATTGAAGGAACATCCTTTAAGGATGAAGAAATCCATTTTAGGAAAGATCATTAAGGAATGAATTAGAGATTTATTGAATTTTCAACTAATATATGTACACTAATTTTTTATTTTATATACCTTTATTTTTTCATTAAGTTTCACTAATTACTTACTTTTCTTTTCTTTGCAAATTTGTACTTGAGTTTCAACTTTCTTTTTAACCTAATTTTTTAGGGCTTTGTTAGTTTCTCATATTATGTCATTAAAATTCATCTAAATCAATAACCACATCTTCCAACTAGCATTTATTTTTAACATAAACAAGCACAAAGATAAACTTCCTTTCTAAAAGGAATAACCGCTTAGCAAATTTAGACATAGATACTTGGTACTCACTTATAAAGTGATTCAGTAAAAGGATGACCAATTTTATTCATCATTTTTATAGAAAGATAATGGAGATGCAACTTTTATAAGGGGGATAAAAAACACTTCTTCAAGTGACAATACATGGCTAGTGCGGAATATCTCAAATATTCCATGAAGAAGCATAACATCCATGCCAAATTTAAGGTTGGTTTAATCATACACATTTCTATCGAAAAACTAGACCTTTTCATAATTAAATTGCTATTAAAAAATAACAAATTGATAATGACAACTGTATGTTTATGTTTTCGAATCAAGTATGACAATATATCTCACAAAAATTAACAAGTAGAATCCACAACTTTAAATAATCACCATTATTAAATCCATGAGCGCTATATCTATTAAGTAATCCAAACCTCAATTTTATTATTTAGTAACATTAATTTGGGGTAGATAACCGTTATTATAGCCTTTCAAATTATATCTTAGGCTATATCAAAAATACATTTATGAACTCATCATGCTAATGTTTTATGCCTTAGCCTATGCTCATCCTTTAGTGTTTGAAAACCATTTCCTCCTTTGTATATATTCCAATAGGTTTTAAAAGAACTAATATGCTCACTTAATTGAAATATTGTCCTTATTTGGTTATTAGCATTGTTAGATAGAAACTAATAGTGAACATGCCTCATGTCACTCATGTGCAAATATAAGTTATTATCCTTGTAAAATCAATAACACCATAAATGATATAGTGATGCAAATATGATAAATACAATTGAAGACTCAAAATTTTGAATGACTTAAAATTTAGCACCCAATATGAATACTTGAATTTACTATTTTGGTGCAATATGTGTAGGCCTAGTGCATAAAGAAAGGAGGTTGAATTGGTGGTTGATTGAAAATTAAAAAGAAGTAAAAGTGTTTAGGAAGTTAAGAAAGAAAAGAGAAAAATTAACACAAAAGGTTTATAATGGTTCAAGTGTTAACAAACCCTACGTTCATTCCCTAATTCTACACAATTAGGCATTTCACTCAATTAAATTGGTGTTTTCAAGCTCACACCAAAGTTATACAACGTGTGTTTTATGGCTCACACAAAACCCTTACAACCCTGTGTTTTTAGGCTCACAAAAATCTCTCACAAGTGTTTTGGATAGGCTTACATTTCAACCTCTTACAAGAGTTTTAGAATCTAGGCTAACTCTCAACCTATTTACAAAGGGTTTATTGCTCACACTAAACAATCAACAACACATAAAGAAGAGTAAAAGAATGGTAGCAAATTGGCAAGAGTTTGGTTACAATTAATTCAATTCTCTTGCATTTACATCAGTTTGGTGGAGTATTTATAGCCCACATCCACCAAAGAGACATTGCTAGAAAACTATCCCAAAATCTCGAAGTTGAGATAGGCAGATTCTGCATTAAATGCTTGTCAAGTGAAAGTTGCGATCACAAATTTTTAATTTGCACTGAGGAGCCAAAAATTGAGGCAGAGAACCCGTTCTATGTCTAACGGCTAGTCCACGTGTTTTTTATCCATTGGTTGTTTAAGAAACATAGTCGTTGTGTTCAACCAAATACTTAAAAGTTGCTGTCACGAGGTAGCTTTGTCTTAGGCACGACTGAGACCTCAAATTCCTCTGTTTGGTGAGGAAACTCCAACTTCTTAAGTCGTGCTTGTGACTAAATCTTTGTCCTCATGATTTTTGATTTTCAACGGTTGCTACGGACACTTGGCGTACTGTGGCTGTGGCTTTGGTTCCTTCCTTTATCACTATGAAATTCACGGTCACGACCTCAAATGCAAAAGCCACTGTGAATTCTTCTATGATTCAATCAATGCTCTTTCGGTTGAGTTGCAACTACAAATTTGGCAATGAATACTCATTGAGCATAGTTCTAGCCACTAGTGTCCTATTTTTCCTTTATACAACACCATTTTGTTATGGTGTTCTAGAAGTTGAAAAGTTATGGAAAATCTCATTCTCTAAGCAATATGATTCAAAAGACTCATTTTGAAATTCTTTTCCATGGTTACTTCTTATGGAAGAAATGAAGTAACCCTTTTCATTTTGAATCCTTTTTGCAAAAATTTTAAAAGCATGAAAAGCATCATGCTTATGAGTTAGAAAGGAAACCCAAGTAAACCTAGAGTAATCATCATCTAGGACTAGTGAATAATGTTTTCCACCTAAGCTAGCACTCTCAGTAGTCTTGTCAAGTCCATATGAATTAATTGAAGAGGTCTAGATGTACTTACAATATTCTTTGCTTTGAAGGAGGATTGATGTTGCTTCCCCATTTGGTAAGGATCACATGTCGTGTCTCTAGAGAATCTTAGCTTGGGAAGACCTTCCACTAGCTTTTCCTTTGATAAGCTTTGTAAAAGTTCCATGCTAGTATGTCCAAATCTTTTATGCCATAGCCAAACTTCATTGCTAAGAGACATAAGACACTTAAAGGATTGGTTAGCCAAATTGTTAAGTCAATTAGATAAGTATTATCCTTCCTTTCACCCTTGAAAACTACCTTTTTATCCACTAAAGTGGTAACTCGACATTCTCTAGGGTCGAACGTGACTGTATTACCTTTGTCACATAATTGACTTACACTCAGCAAGTTATGTTGTAAGCCATCAATAAGTAAAACATCATTAATTAAAGAACAACCATTCTTACCAATGGTCCCAATCCCAATTACCTTACATTTGGAATTATTTCCAAGTGTGACATTGCCACCCTTATTTTCATTTAGGGCCATGAATAGCTTCCTATTGCCTATCATGTGCTTTGAGCATCCACTATCCACCTATTAATCATTTGCTTCATTGGTGGCTGCCAAAAACCCCTACAAAACACAAGTAAATCATCTTTGCTTTGGTGTCCAAGCATATTTGGGTCCTAGGGGGTTAGGTTTTGAAGGATCCTCCAACTTAAAGTGTGCCTTCCTAATGTAGCAATAAACATTTATGTGTTCGTATTTCATACAATAGTGGCATTAGAGTTTAGACCTATGTATCTTTCTCATATGCATTACTTTAGTATGAGTAGGGGATTTCTTCATACCAACATGATGTGTGTGTGAGCATGAACATGTATGAATGGGTGTAGGACTTGATTTTCTGTGTGTGTTTGAATGAGCATGCCTTTTATTGTACATGTATGCATGGTTGGCCTTCTTAGAAATAGGCTTAGGGCCTTATTGTACCTTTCCCTTGCCCTTAGGCGATGGTGGTTTAATGCTTTGAGCACTTTTCTTTCCAACAACCTCAATACTTGAAGTCTGAGGTGTTAAGGCCTTAATGAATGTTATGAGTGAAGGTGTAGAAGAAGAGGCTCCATTGAAGCCCAAACCATGCCCAACTAAAGGAGGTCTTTGTGATATAATAAGTGTATCTAAAGCTTTCTTGCCCTTGTGGAATTTAGATATAGAGTTTCTAAGCTTAATGACTTCACCTTTCAAGGAGTCATTTTCCTTCTTAATGAAGTTAGAGATGAAGATGACTTAGATAGATTCTCCGTAGACTTTTTGTGTTCTTCATTTGAAGCCCTCAATTCAATTACATGACTATTTAGGAATTTGAATTCATACTCTAATTTAGTGCACTTCTTGTTGTAAGTTTTCATTTATGACTTATACTTGTCACATTTCATGGTGAAAGCTTCTAAAAGCTCATCATCCATATCATCTAATTCATCAAATTCATAATAAGAGTGAGGTGAAGAACTTACGTCATTAGATGAATCCTCTTGAGCCATGAAGCAAAGGTTTGCAACCTTTTCCTCTTCATCTTCTTCGCTTAAGCTATCATCCCAAATGGCTTTAAAGCTTTTTCTTTTTTCTTTGTCCCCTTTCTTCTTTTTCTTCAACTTGGAGCAATGATATTTGATATGACCTTGCTTGCCATATTCATAACAAGTGACATCATTTTATCTTTCTTTGGGAGTTGGAGTTGCTTTCTTAAAGTTCCTTCTTTCTTTCCTTCTTCTAATCAGCTCCTTGGTCGAGATTTGGGGATACCGACCGAGATTTTGGATGTTCTTCTAAAAGATGGAGATTTTGGTGTCTGTCCAAATTCTAATGAAAATAAATCTTATGTACTACAAAATAACACCTAATTAAAGCATTATAACTAATCAATCTCTATTGTCAAGATCAAAAGAGGCTTATGACATAGGTTTAACCAACTTAGTCCAACAATATGTAATATCATAACATTAAACCTTTAGTCATTAAGGGAAATATTAGCATAAACCCAAACATTAATGAATAATCTCAATTTCCTTAGTAACACAACCTATTTCATCTAACCTAGTGATGAATTCATATATGCATTTAGTAATGGGTATTAAAATAAAGAAAAATTTATACCCAACAAAAGCATGTCAACAACTCATCTAACTTTCTTAAAATAACAAAAAGCTAAGGAATTATATTATTATATGATGATCATTGGGAAACTCTCATGATATATAATAACTGAACATTTTTGTTAGTCCACCTAATGTTGGCACATCATGCTCATAACTAATATTACTTCTTATTTTGTACAAATAATCAAATCTAAAAAATCCATATTTCAAATAATGTTCTCACACAATTTTGTGAATACCATTTAGGACTTGCAATAACTTATTAAAACCAATACAAATAGTAAAATGCCTTAAACAAATGTTTATATGCCCAGCATATTAAACTAACTAAAGATGCCATTCTTTCATATAAGTTGTCTCAACTACAAACATGCTTATATCTACATCCCATATCCTAAAACATTTTCTTTATATATTCATATTATAATTAAAAGTAAAAGTGATTAAAAAAAGTATTGTTACATACCTTGAAATCTCAAATTTTATGAACTCCTCAAGTTTTTGTGAATCAAGTGTAAAGGATTTATAAGGATCACTTAGTGGCCCATTCTCTCTTTGCTCCAATATAGAATGAAATGGTTGTGTTGATATCACTTGCAGTAATCAAAGCAAAAGTAGCATCGCAATTTGATCTTTATATCTCTCTCATTCTTATCTCTTATCTCTTTTCTCCCTATATCTCCCTCTCTCTTTTAAATTCCATCATATTAATTGTATTTCCATACTATGGTCTTGTGTTGCTTCCTAGTGTTTCTATGATGAACCATACTTAAATGAGAATATTAAAAAAAAAAGTGTAAAAAGAAGAAAGAGAATATAGTTTTCAAAGACAAGGACTATAAAGGCTTAAGGTATTGTTATGGAAATAAAGTCATTATTTTGACATTTTTAGCTCTCTGGTTTATGTGCCAAAATTCTTATTTTTAATTTTTATTCCTATGACACAAGTCCTTTTATTGGTTAGCTCTTTAGATCAAATTTCACAATGTGGATCAAAGCGAAATTAATCAATAAATTTAATCCCATTTATTATCTTCTCTCATTTAACTATTCCTTAAACCTACCTTACAAAATACTATAAGAGGACGACAATCAAAGTAATACAACACACAAAGGTGTGTGTGGATATTGTCCCATAAAAACAAGGGAAATAAGTACCAGAATATGATAATTTTATTTTTTTTTGAAAACTGAATAGTTGAGATGTTGCCTAAGCTACTAATACAATGAAAATAAACTAAACTAACATAATCTATGGGGCAAAAAGACAAAAACAATAGAGAAAGAAAACCTTATAATTAAACACTTAGGACATTTGATCTCACCAATGGAAAATCATGATATCATTAATCAATCAATGCTATGTCAGATTAAGGGTTGCAACTATTGATTGCGTCTTTAGTATTAAGTCTCTCTTTTGAGTAGTTACTTAACTCTTAACCATTTTTCCAAATCCATCTCTGGATGTGAACTATAAATGCATTATCAAATTAGTTTTAGCAATCCTTTAAGTGATAGCAATAGTTTAAGTGGGTACCTTTACTTGTCAATTAACCTAAGGGAAATGATTCTAAGTATATTTCAATTTACAATCTCTTGATCTATAAAAAAAATGCAAAAAATATAATTGGTGATCAAGCAATCATAAGCATTATGTTCAAGAATCATTTACTTGTAAAAGAACAAAATCCCAACGTAGTCATTGAACTCATAAATCATTCAATCATTATTCATGGCTACATCAAGGTCTTAGATCAAAGATCTAACCTAACATACTAACAAAACAAGACAAATCCAAAAGCAATAACATCATCTTTAATAAGAAAAATAAGAATAAAGAGAAAGAAAGATGAAATCTCCTAATTGTCCTGATTGATCTTCTTTTCTTCTTTATCCTTAATATAATGATTTCTTGGACTCATACATTTGATCTTGTGTTGAAGCTTATTTCTCATTGTTTTCTTTTCTCAAAAACTCTTCTTTTTGCTTTCATAACCTCTCTATAGAAAACTCTAAGAGTTGGCTTTAAAAACTCCTAAAAAAGTGCTAAAATGCAGGCGAAAAAAATAGCATACAACCTATGACTTTAGTTGTGGGTGCAACACACCATTTTGCCTTCAAAAGTCGAGCGTGACCCATAAATTTAGTCATGAAAGTAATAGAATGCATTTCTTCTTCACGCATCTAAATATCTAGTTGGTCCCTAAAGTTGCTAGCTTTGCCTATTTTGATCAATTCACTCTAAACTTGCTAAAAGACTTACAAAACATCCAAATGTGATAAATAATATCAAATCATTCAAAATAGCTTAAATTAAACATATATTAACACCAAATCTAGCTCAAATCACACCAAATATCTATGAACAAATTAAGACTAATAAATTCTCTCACAGTTGAACCAAATTAAGCCTAACAAATTCTCCCACACTTGAACTGTTGCTTATCCTCAAGTCAAAAAAATAAATAGCTAAAATTTTCATAATTTTCATAAAACATACATAACCTCATCATGATTTCAATAGTAATCACTTAAGTACTATAAAAGATATACCAAATAAGAACTCATTTAAGCAAATAAACTTAAGTTAGTTCACTACCTAGAAAACAAAACTCACTCGTTCAAGGATAATTAGAAACAACAAAGCCATATTTTACATATACATCTCAACAATTCATCTAACTAGACTATTAATAAGCATAACCATGATGTAAAACATGTTAGATCACCATTGTCTTCACTAATTAACAATGAGAAAAATAGATTTAAATACATGAGATCATTAGGTTTCATCTTTATTTTTTTTTCCTTTTTTGAAGAGTTTATATGCCTTTTTACACATATACAAACATTAGTGATGAATGCACCTAGTTAGTCAACATATAACTTCATTTGAAATGGTTTTCATACTCATGCTTTATAGGTTGTCATTTTATACAAAATCAACATTGGTGATGAAGATCCCAGATTACTTAACATGTCAAACATAATGGACGACTTTTTTCTCTTTCTTTTAAACTTATTTTGATCATTCCTAAATCACATCTCTTAAACTACTTCATCATTGCTAATAAATAAAACATAATAATCATTCTTATTTTTCATTTGAAGTCATGCAATTATATATATTCATAGCTAGCTAAATTGTTTGTTTCAACATACATGCAAAATACTCATTGCATTCTAACTATCCTAGATTTATAAATTATACTCCTCAATTTAGCAACTAATTTAAGATTTATTTATCATAAATTCATCCTAAGAATGACATCACTTTCATAGCTACTCATAGCAATTACCAAATAAATCTTAATTAAGCTACACATCTTTGCAAAAATCATAAAAAAATTTTGGTCTATTTAGCCTCGCACATAGGTGTTGGCCTAGTGCACTAAGAAGGGGGATTGAATTGGTGATTGTTTTTAGAATTAAGAAGAAGATTTATGTGTTTAGGACAATGAAGAAGAAGATGATAAGAAATAACATAAAGGTTTATAGTGGTTTGGGTATTAACAAACCCTACGTCAACTCCCCAATTATTTACAATTGGGTATTTCACTCAACTAAACTGGTATTTCCAAGCTCACACCAAACTTCTACAACTTATGTTTATGGCTCGCACAAAAACCTCACAACTTATGTTTTCTAGGCTCACACAACAATCTCTCTCAAGTGTTTTGTATAGGCTCACACTTCAACCTCTTACAAGAGTTTTGAATCTAGGCTAACTCTCAGCCTCTTATAATGGTGTTTATTGCTCACACCTAATAATCAATAACACATAAATGAGAATGAAAGATTGAGTAGCAAATTGGCAAGAGTTTGGTTACAAATTAATAAATTCTCTTGCATTTACAATTGTTTGGAAGAGTATTTATAGCCCACATCCAGTAAAGAGATGTTACTCTAAAACTATCAACAAATCTCTAAGTTGTGCTACACATATTTTGTATTAAATGCTTGTGAGGTGGAAGTCATGTTCGCTACTGCCATTTCGCGATCGTGAATTTTCAATTTTCACTGAGGAGCCAAAAATTGAGGCAGAGAACCATGTTTTGTGTCTAATGCCTAGTCCATGAGTTAGTTGTCCATTGTTTGTCCAAGAAATGTAGCCGTTATATTCTACAAACTTATTAAAAGTCGTGGTCGTGAGATCATTATGTCTTGGGCGCTATTAAAACCACGAATTCCACTGTTTGGTGAGGTAACTATAACTACTTAAGTCGCGATCGCTACCAATAATTCACCCTCGCGATTTTTGATCTTCAACAGTTACCTAAGATACTTAGCATATTGTGGTTGTGGCTTTGGTTCCCTCCTTTGTCACTATAAAAGTCGCGATCGTGAATCCATATGCGATACCTACCGCGAATTCCTCTATGACTCAAGCTCACTTTATTCGGTTAAGTCGTGGCTGTGAATTCGCCTTTAAATTCCTTTAGCCCAGCTTCATCCATCCTTATGATTAATTTGCAGTTGCGATTTAGGAATTTGGATGAACTTCTCAAGGTTGGAGATTTTGAATTCCATCCAACTTCTAATGAAAAAACTAACTTATAATTTATAAAACAACACTTAATAAAAGTATTAAAACTGAAGAATCTCTATTTCAAGATCAAATGAGATTCATGACTTAGGTTTAACCAGCCTAGTCCAGTAATAGGTACAAGCATCATACAGGTCTAAGCATAACATGAAAATCCTCTTCACTCCTCTACACTTAAATATGGGATTATCCTCAATGACATGCATTCTATAACACAAAAGAAAAAATAGGTAATATAGAAAGAAATATTCTCTTCTAATCTTAGTGGAAGGTTTGTTGCATCCAAATCTCGATACTTTTATCCTACATTCTCTTGAACGCTTGAAAAAGCAAGAAAGATCAATTAGCCAATCCAATATAAATGAAAAACAAAACATATCTAACTAAAAGAAATAAGAGCATGTAAAATAAAATCCTATTAAATTTGTACTTCCTTACATAACACATTGGTATCATACAAACATACACACATAATAATATTACACATGCACCATACAACACTTAAACATTAAACAGAAAAATAAGAAAGCAAGACTAATATATCACAAGAAAACATAGCATCAACAATGATAAAAACAAAAGAAATGCTTTTTAACATAGTGCATCAAGGCATATCTGGTGGAAAAGACAAATCAATGTTAGCTCTTGCAAAATATTGCCTTATCTTATAATCTTGGTGCTTTTGTACCCTCTTCATCCTTACCAATCTACCATCCATAGTGTTTAGCCTTTGAAGGACTAGATTCCATGGATGGTTTTAAGATGCACAAAGGATTAAGTTCCATGGCCCCTTTTAAGATGCACTAGGTCCTCATTCTGGTGCAAAAGTGTTTAAAGGTGGAACTATGAGAATGTTGTCCTCCTCCCACTGTTCACTCTCCTCTTGGATTTCTTCTTTTCAGTTCTTTGGATTTGTAAAATTTAGTCCTCCAAATTTACATGTTACAACCCTCATCCTCTCTAATATATCAAGATTTGAAGTCCCTATGATAGGCACATTTTCTTCATCTGTTTGGTTAATATCAAAGCCACACATAGCTAAACCTATGATTATATGTCTAAATCCTACCACTTGCCTAGGACGTTTAGTTATACCCACCAATTGTTGAAAAATATGATGAGTAATTAAGACTTTTATCTTATTATGTGCACATCACATAAGAAAGATCTCTTGTTTAGAGACTTGGATGCTTCTTGCTTCTCAAAGATAACAAAGGCCATAAACTTGTAAAGGATCATCAAACACCTATCTTTTATGGCTCTACTTAAGGCTTGATGAAAGTTCAATCCTCTTTGACTCAAAATACTTTCTTAAAATATTGTGATTCTAAAATTTTAAAGGTGATCACTCATGCCTCTTGTGTAAAAGCCAAATACATTTCTTATGGTAGTTTGATCAATGGTATATTGCTTACCAAAAAGTTTAAAGATAAGAGATGTATCATACTCATTCTCAGAGTAAAGTGTTGAAAAGAACTTAAGATTGAGTCTTTCGTAAGATGGGATTTGTATGAATGCTAATTTAACCTAACCTAACTTACCTAAAAGATCTTTCATCCTATCCATTACTTCTAGTTGCAACAAGGTTTGTTCATGCAAAAATCTACGTGCAACATGCATTTTAGAGTATGAAGAAAGGAAATTCTTAATATCTTTGTCATTATAAATGGGAAAAGGAGAGTAATACTTTGATGAGATGTCTCTTAGAACTTTTTATTGTTTCTTCCCCTTTTGCCTTGATGAAGACGTTTTTAAAGATGAAGATGTTTTTGAAGACATCTTGAAGTGATGAAAGACATGAAAGTGTTATGGCGGTGGTTGTGGAAGAGTAAACAAGCAAAAGAATAACTAAAAGATGAAAGGAAGGTTGATACTCTTAAGACTTTTACTTGCTCTCAAACTTTGAAAGAGTGTTTGAATGAATGTGAGTGAACATATTGAGAAAAAAACCCTAATTATAAAGGCAAAGGGTTAGGTTTCAGGTAGGAAGGTTTTGAATTTCAAATTGGCTAAAAAAATCCCCTAAAATTGTCCTCCCAATCACTCCAATTTCAAAGGTATTGCAACCTACAACACATGTCACGAGCACAACCACCCATTATTCCATTCGGAGTATAATTGAGTTACGAGTGTGACTCAAGTTATAACCTGTGAGTCAGTCAAGCCCTTTCTCATTTGGCTTGGTCGTGGGTGCGATAGTACATACCTCTGATGCTTATAAATTCTTATAAAAGCAATTCCCCATTTGCAAAATATCATCAAACACATAAAAAATGAAAATGTTCATTAAATTAGGACTTCCATATTGAATAATCCATTTCAAATCAAACTCTAAACATGAAATCAACATTAACTAACACAAAACACATTAAAAGCTAAAAATTAACATTAATAAAGTCCTAACTAAATAGGAAAAAACTCTAAAATTAAAAGCAAACACACTAAAGGTGTTAGACTAGATTATTCAAACCTAAGTCAAGACTCTTTTTGATATTGACAATATAGATTGAAAGTTTTAATATCAAATTTAAATGTTGTTTTTACAGTTTATAAGAGTTATCTTGTTTGGAATTCAAAATCTCCAACGTTGTAAAGTTCATCCAAATTCACGGTGTGTATATTCTAAATCGCGACCGCGAATCAATCACTTAAAGGATGAAGCTAGGCCAGAGGAATTCGCGGGTGAATTCGCAGCTATGAATCAGCTGAAGGAGTCTTGGTTGAATTACAGAGAAATTTGCAGTCTCAGTCGCGCCCAGGACACAGTGATCTCGTGACCATGACTTTTGAGAGTGGTTAGAACACAATGACTATATTTTCCTAGATGTCCAATGGAAAGCTAACACGTGGACTAGCCGTTAGACACAAACGGGATTTTCAGTCGAAATTAGAAATTTTCGACTACGAAAAGGTAGTAGTGACCACGACTTCAGCCTGACAAGCATTTAATATTGAATATGCCTAGCACATCTTAGAGATTTATTGTTAATTTTAGAGTAACGTCTCTTTGGTAGATGTGGGCTATAAATACTCCACCAAACTAATGTTAATACAGGATGATAACCATTTGATATATGCCAAAACTTTTGTTAAGTTATTTCTCAACTTTAATTCTTTATTTCTTTGTACATAGTTTGGTGTGAGCTTTAAATACCTTTTGGGTTGGGTTTAAGAGTTAGCCCTTGTATAGAAAACTCTTGTATAGGTTTGAGAGTGAGCCTTAGAAAACTCTTATATAGGCTAAGTGTTAGCCTTAGGAAAACACTTGTAAGGTTTGGTATGAGCCTAAAACACTAGGTTGAGTGTGAGCCTTGGAAAAACACTTGTAAAGTTTGATGTGAGCATAAACACTAAGTTGAGTGTGAGCTTGTAAAACACTAGAGATTGAGTAAAATACCCAACTGGTGAATTGGGGAGTGGATGTAGGGTTGGTTAATACCCGAACCACTATAAAACTCTTGTGTTCATTCTTCTCTTATGCTTTCTCTAAATCTTTCATTGTTGTGTGCTTCCTCCAAAATAAAAACTTCAAATTTGCCACCTATTCAACCCCCTTCTTCTTGATGCATTAAGGCCAATAATTGGTATCAGAGCCAAGTCTCAATTCAAGCCTTAATTTTATGAGAAAAGATCAATGACACAAGAAGGAGTCCACTCTCATCTTAATCCCCACTTTGATGTTAATGATTATGCTCTTTGGAAGCATAAAATGGAGACCTATCTTGATAGTGATCTCATCAACTTATGGGATTATATACTTGAAGAGTGAAAGCCTCCAACAAAGATGGTTGAAGGAGTAGAGGTGGCAATTGCAAGAGAAGAATAGAGTGAAGCATAAAGGAAGACAAATGGGAAGAACAAGAGGGCAATGACTATTCTTCTAAGCTCCATGTCAAAATAAGAAACTGGAAGAGTCCAATATTGCCAAATTACATATGCCATATGGAAAGCATTAGAAAACTATCATGAGGGCACAACTCTTGTGAAATCAAATAGGTTGGAGATGTATGTGACAGAGTAGGAGTTCTTCATGATGAAAGACCATGAAAGCATCACCGAAATGATAAATAGACTCCTATCTATTGTCACAAACATGAAAAAGTTTGGAAGGACTTTTACCAACTATGAGGTAAACACTAAAATCCTCAAATCTCTTCTATTAAATAAATTTGCTGCAAGAGTATGCATCATTCAAGAGTCCAATCCAGAGATTAGGAAAGTGCCAACCAATGTCCTCATTGGTAAGCTTATCACTCATGAGATGGCTCTCAAGAAAGAAAAAGAGATAAAGAAGCTAAGAGAACAGAGACACAAAGAAGAGAAAAAAGTTATGGCCTTCAAAGCTCAAGAAGATTATTCAAGCTCAAGTGACTCAAATGAAAGTGATAAAGAAGAAAAAAAGTTTGCCAAAATATTAAGAAGGACCAATAAGTTTATAAAAAGGAGAAGAGAAAGAAGAATTCAAAGAAAGTCATCTTCTTATCATCACAAGTAAAAGAAGAAGTCCTTTAAGGCTACTTGGGATGATGATTCAAGTGATGAAGATGAAGATGGAGATGAAGCAGTAAACTTTTGCTTCATGGCTCAAGAGGACTCCTCCAAAGAGGTAAGTACTTCTCCACACTCTTATGATGATTATGATGCATTTGATGATATAGATGAAGAGCTTTTAGAACCTCTCACTTTGAAATGTGACAATTATAAGTCACAAATGAAAACTTATAAGAAAAAATGTTCCAAACTAGAGGATGAATTTAAATCCTTAAATGATCTTGTAAGTGAGTTGAGGACTTCTAATGAACAACTCAAAAAGTCTCTAGAAAGTCATTATAAGTCTTCATCCTTTAATGATTCCTTAAAGGATGAAGTTATAGAACTTAGAAACTCAATCTCTAAATTTCATAAGGGGAAGGAAGCTTTAGATACACGTATTGTATCTCAAAGACCTCATTTAGTTAGACATGGTCTAGGCTTCAATCAAGCCTCTTCACCTACTTCTTCACCCACTACTTTCATCAGAGCATCAACACCTCAAACTTCAAGTATTGAGGTCATGGGGAAGAGAGGTGCCTCAAGCATTAAACCACCTATGCCTAAGGGTAAAGGAAAGACCCCTCAAGGCTTAAAAGCCAAGGCTCAAATAGCAAATCATGCTTATATATACAATAAGAAACATGTTTACCCACACAATCATAGAAAATTCTCGTATACTTCTCATCACTTATGCACTTGCATACACTTTCACCACCTAAGTATGAGAAGTCTCCCTACTCATACTATGGTTATGCATAGGAGAAAGACTCACAAGTCTAAGCTCCAATGTCATTATTCTATGAGATTTGGGCATATTAATGTATTTTGCCACATTAGGAAGGCACACCTCAAATTGGAGGACCCTTCTAAGACTAACCCACCCCTAAGGACCCAAGTATGTTTAGGTACCAAAGCAAAGTGTTTAATATTGCAAGATGGGGGCTCCTTCACCAAATTCTCATCATGTAAAATCTAAAGGTGAATGGAGATTGTTAATGAATAAGGGATAAAGTTTAAAAGGATATTTGGTATCAAGCCATTGATACTAAACTTGTAATGTATCTCTTATCCCTTATGTTTTTAACCTAATACATATGCATACATTTAGGGGTAGTTTTATTGCTTGATATATCTATGTGTTGACATATTTGATTTGATTTGATTGATTGTATATTGAGTTGAATCAATTCATTTTGTATTTGAGGTTTTCTACATTTCAAATGTTTAAATCAAAATCATATACTCTATACTAGGCCATATATGATGATTCTTAAATTTCCAGCCCTAGTTTGTGTGTTCTAACACCTTTAAATGTTTGAATTATTTTGCATTTATGTTTCATCCATTTATCTTCTTATGTGACATATTGTGATCAATTGTGCAAAATAATTATGTTTGCTATTATAATTTGAGTTTGTACAATTGACAAGTTTGTTGTCATTCCCTCTCATATTCCACATTCTCTCTCTTATTCCCTTTTATTCCTCTTTTTTGATCTTGACAAAGGGGGAGAGATAATTGATTGAATATACGAAAAGGGAACATAAAAAAAAAAGAAATGATCTTATTAGAATAACTAAAGGGAAGTGTGGATTGAGGGGGAACAATCATTCTCTTAGGAGCATGCATAATTGATTATTTATCCTTTGCATATTCAATCTAAATTGTCAAAATAAAAAAGGGGGAGATTGTTAGATTAGGTTATTCAAACCTAAGTCAAGACTCTCTTTTGATCTTGACAATATAGATTGAAAGTTCTAATAATCTCCCCCTTTTTTTATCCTTTGCATATTCAATCTAAATTGTCAAAATCAAAAAGTGGGAGATTGTTAGACTAGGTTATTCAGACCTAAGTCAAGACTCTCTTTTGATCTTGATAATATAGATTGAAAGTTCTAATGTCAATTTTGAGTATTGTTTTTACAATTTATAAGAGTTATCTTGTTTGGAATTCAAAATCTCCAACCTTGTAAAGTTCATCCAAATTCACGGTGTGTATATTCTAAATCGCGATCGCGAATCAATCACAAAAAGGATGAAGCTAGGCCAGAGGAATTCACAGGCAAATTCGCATCCATGAATCAACTAAAGAAGCTTTGGTTGAATTATAGAGGAATTCGCGGTCTCAATCGCGCCCAGGACATATTGATCTTGCAACCGCGACTTTTGAGAGTGGTTAGAATACAACAACTATATTTTCTTGGATGACCAATGAAAAGTTGACACGTGGACTAGTTGTTAGACACAAACGGGATTTTCAGTCGAAATTGGAAATTCGCGACCACAAAAAGGTAGTAACAACTGCAACTTCAACCTCTCAAGCATTTAATGCTGAATCTGCTTAGCACATCTTGGACATTTGTTGTTAATTTTAGAGTAACATCTCTTTGGTGGATGTGGGCTATAAAGACTCCACCAAATTGATGTTAATGCAGGAGGATAACCATTTGATATGTACCAAAACTCTTGTTAAGTTATTTCTCAACTTTAATTTTTTATTTCTTTGTACATAATTTGGTGCGAGCTTTAAACACCTTTTGGGTTAGGTTTGAGAGTTAGTGTTTGTATAGAAAACTCTTGTATAGGTTTGAGAGTGAGCCTTAGAAAACTCTTATATAGGTTGAGTGTTAGCCTTGGGAATACACTTGTAAGGTTTGGTGTGAGCCTAAAACACTAGGTTAAGTGTGAGCCTTGGAAAAACACTTGTAAGGTTTGGTGTGAGCCTAAACACTAAGTTGAGTGTGAGCTTGTAAAACACTAGAGATTGAGTAAAATACCCAATTGGTGAATTGGGGAGTGGATGTAAGGTTGGTTAATACCCGAACCACTATAAAACTCTTGTGTTCATTCTTCTCCTACCCTTTCTCTAAATCTTTCATTCTTGTGTGCTTCCTTTAAAATAAAAACTTCAAATTTGCCACAATTCAAACCCCTCTTCTTGGTACACTAGGGCCAACAAAAATAAAATAAAGCTGTGAAAGTTCTAGAGCCTAGAAAACTAACATCAAAGGATTACATCTTCAAGTTAAGAACATAATTCTTTTATCTACTCTTTCTTAGGCCTTCCTCTATGTCTTTTAGCTTTTGGTGGCCTCCCACTTCCTTTTGATGAAGCGTAAACCTCCATTGTCTCTCCTTCTTCATGCTTTTCACTAAAAGAAGGCTCCACCACCTTAATAGTGATTGGAATTCCTTTTTATCTACACTTTATTGCTACTATTTGCCTAAGAGAATATGAAACTCATTTTCTTCTAAAAAGCCTTTATAATATCAATAAAAGGCAATTACTAGCTTCAGGGAAAGATTGTATCGGGTGGAGGTGGAATTTTAGGTTTAGGCAACTTAACATTGGGTGATGGTAGGGATAATGATTGTTCTTCCTTAACTTTAGCTTAGAAATAATCCATTTATGCTATTTAATTACTACAATAGATGAAAAATACAATGAAAGCTAATTTCCTTTTCTATTTATAAGCAATATTTCCCCTTAATCCTTATGGAATATGGAATTCTATAACATCTAGAATCTTCTACACACTTATCCTAAACAAAAGGACTACCAACTTCATCTTTATTATTATTTTGAAATGGAATTCTAATGAGAACAATTTTATCAAACATTCACAATATTTTTAGTGCAAAAATCTAGGTAAGTAACATTATAACACAAAATACACATCAACTATTAAATAAAATTGTTACCATCCATTTTTGAAAATTTTTTTCAAATTGATTGCTTTGAATATCCTCATTTTCTTTTATCTTATCCATCGCAACCTATCAAAAATATGAAGAACTTTATTCAAAAATTTAACTAAGCAAACAAAAGCTAAACAAATTGTAAGACAATTAAAAACTTGGGTTGCCCCCTAAGAGTCCTATTCTAAGGTTTTGTAACTTGACC
Source organism: Omphalea diandra (assembly GCA_949677035.1). Classification (NCBI taxonomy): domain Eukaryota; kingdom Viridiplantae; phylum Streptophyta; class Magnoliopsida; order Malpighiales; family Euphorbiaceae; genus Omphalea; species Omphalea diandra. The sequence continues at coordinate 23,522 of CATIWR010043291.1, forward strand.
CTTTTCTTTCTTTAGTCGGGCATAGTGGTAAAGTGGAAGACTTCTTCATGCTTCTTTAGCTCCATCGTATAATAGGGCTTGAGATGTTGTCCATTTAACTTAAAAACCTCTCTTTTTTTTTATTCTTGATGTTAACTACTCCATACAAATAAATTTTGACTATCATGAAAGGTCTTGACCATATAAACTTTAATTTTCCAGGAACAATCTTAAACAAAAGTTGAAGAGCAACACTGGGTGTCTTTCTTAGAAGTTTCATTGCATAATGTGCTTATCATGCAGTTTCATTTCATGCACATCCAATCTCAACTTTTGTTGTTCCTTTCTTTGTCTTCCTTTCTCATCTTCAGTCTTATCTATTTTCAAACACCTCTTATCTATAATGGGTGTCTTTTTGGTTTTGTACATATCAAACTCTAGTTGCTTTTTTTTTTTCACTCTCAAGGTTAACTTCCATATCTTAACATCAATAAGTGTTCTATTTGTTGCTAGAAATGGTCTCTATAAGATGAGTTGTTCTCATAATCTTCTTCAAAGTCTAGCACCACAAAATTTGCTAGAAAAATTGATTTGTCTATAATGATAAAAATGTCTTTAATAATCCCTATATGATACTTGATTGATTTATTCGTTAGTTGTAACGATATCTTTGTTTCCTTGAGCTCTTCTATCTTCAATTCACTAAAAAGAGATAAACACATCAAATTAATACTAAACCCATGATCACAAAGAGTTGATCAAATTCTAATTCACCAATTTCATAAGGTATAATAAAGCTCCTTAGATCCTTGACTTTTTGAGGAAGGTTTTTTTTTTTTTTTTTTTTTTTGCAAAATGGCACTACATTCTTCCATTAGTGTCACTACTTCTTAAAGCCTATTCTTACTAGAAATTATACCTTTGAGAAACTTGAGATAAGAAGCCATTTAAGCTAATGCTTCAAGGAATAGAATATTGATGTGAATCTTCTTGAAGACTTAAGGAGTTTGGCAAAATCCTTGGCTATTTTGTCATCTTTTTGACTCTTTAATCTTTAAGGGAATAAATTGGGTGGCATATATGGTTGAACTTTTAGTGGTGGAGGACAAACTTCTTTCTACTTTGCTTCAAGCAATTCCTCCTTAGGCTCATTTTCTTAAGTTGCTTCTTTTTTTTCTTGCTCTCTAGGCTCACTAACTCTATTTTCTACCTCCCTTCCACTTTTGAAAATGATGGCTTTCACATACTCCTTAGGATTGCCTTTGAATCAAAAGGTAAACTTCCCACTTCCCTAAATGGCATTATGTCTGCCAAGTATCCCACTTATACCTCAAATGAATGAATAAATGAAGAATGATGTTTATTAATTTGATCAACTTTAGCATATAACCTTTTTAAAGCTTCATCTTGTGCATTCATCCTCCCATTGGCTCTGGTAATAAATTTTTCCATCATGACCTTCAGACTTGATTTCTTTCCTTACTACTATTGTGCTTGAAAACTAGGGGGTACTTGTGGTCTTAAGGCATTATTCTCGCTCAAAAAAAAAAAAGGATGATTTCTCCAACTAGGATGTAAGAATTAGAATAAGGATTGTTGCCATGTCTATTATTGAAATTCTCCACAAAGTTCACTTGCTTAGCATTTAAAAAAGTAAATGTATTACCCATATGACAATTGGTATTAATATGACCACCTCCTCTACAAAGCTCACAAGAAGTTATTTACATTATTGGTGAATAGATAACATTGTAATTCATGGCATTGATTAGCTTGGATAAATTGGCCATTTAGGGTTGCATAACGGTCAGTTGATCAACCTCTAACACTTTCGCTACCTTCCTTGGCATGAGTCTTTTAGTTGGCCATTAGTAACTATTGGTAGCCATCTTCTTAAGCAATAGGCGGGCTGCATCTTTCATCTTAGCTGTAAGAGCTACACCTGCTATAACGTTTAAGGTACTCCTCACTAAAGGACTCAAACCATTATAAAAAGGTTTATAGAATGAGTCATTTGGATAAACCATGGTAAGGACACTTTCTCAACAACTCCTTGAATTTGTCCTAAGTCTCATATAGAGACTCTCCTTCCATTTGAGCAAAAGAAAAGATGTCATTCCTTAATTTGGTTATCTTTACTAGAGGATAGAACTTGTTTAAGAAGGCTTGTGATAGTTTGTTCCCATGTAATGATTGAGCTTGAAGTCTATTAATGATACCATGACTTAGCTTTTATCCCTAAGTGACAAGGAAAGTAATATCAATTTGATAACATCATCTGAAACTCCATTTTGCTTGAAAGTATCACAAATCTCCAAGAATGTTGTTATATGAATGTTTGGATCTTCATGTGGTAAACCTTCAAACTAATTATTTTGAACCATTTATATGATTGCATATTTGATCTCAAAGTTGTTGGCATTGATAGTTGGTCTAGTAATTCCAAGCTGCGGTTCATTATGCAATGGAACATCGTAATCCCTTATAGACCTCTCATTCGCTTGGTTATTGCCATTGGATTTCTTCTATTGTGTTCTTCCAATATTTGTCTCCTTACACTCATTCTAAGCATTCTTTCAATCTTAGGATCAAAAGGTTAAAGATCTTGCTCTTCTAGGTCTAGACTCTTAGTTCTTTGCATGCAAAATGAAGTCTTGCATCTGAAAATAAACAAAAATAAAAGAAAAATTTCAAATTAAAAGTTGAATCAAAGCTTTTAACATTAAAGCACTATGTCCTTTGCAATGATGCTAATTTCTTTGGATCAAATTTCACAACATGGGTTAAAGCTAAATCAACAAATAAATTTAGTCTTACTTATTATCTTCTCTCCTTTAACTATTCCTTAAACCCACCTTGCAAAATATTGTAAGAAGACAATGATTAAAGTAATATAGTGCATAAAAGGGTGTGTGGATATCGTCCCATAGAGACAAGGACAATAAGTACTGGAATATGATGATTCTATTTTTATTTGGAACCCAAATATTTGAGATGTTGTCTAAACTACTAGTGTAATGAAAATAAACTAAACTAATAAATCTATGACAAAAAGACACAAGCAATAGAGATAGAAAACCTGATGATAAAACACCAAGCACTTGATCTCACTAATGTAAAACTATGAAATCATTAATCAATGTCAGATTAAGGGTTGCAACTATTAATTCTCCAATATTAAGTCCTTTCTCTCGAGTAGGCACTTAACTTGTAACCATTTCCCCAAATCCATCTCTCGATGTGAACTAGAAATGCATTACCAAATTAGTTCTAGCGATCTTTTAAGTGATAACAATAGATTTAGTGGGTATCTCTACATGTCAATTTACCTAAGGGAAATTATTCTAGGTTTATCTCATTTTATAATCTCGCAATCTATGAATGAAACACGAATCATGCAATTGGTGATCAAGCAATCACAAGTATTTTGTTTAAGAATCATTTACTTGCAAAGAACAAAAATCCCAACATTGTCATTGAACTCATAAATCAATCAATAACTATGCATGGCTATGTTAAGGTCCTAGATCAAAGATCTAACCCAACATTCTGACAAAACAAGATAAATTCAAAAGCAATAACATCATTTTTAACAAGAGAAATAAGAATAAAGAAAAGGAAAGATGAAATCTCCCAATTGTCTAGATAGATCTTCTTTTCTTCTTCTTCTTCTTTTTCTTCTTCTTCTTTTTCCTTATTCTAACGATCTCTTAGACTCTTCTACTTGATCTCGCATTTAAACTTGTTTCTCTTTGTTTTCTTGTTTCAAAAACTTATTTTTTCGCTCTTTTAACCTCTCTATAAAAAACTCTACGAGTTGGCTTTAAATACTCCTAAAAATAGCTAAAATGTAGGCTAAAAAGTAACTCACAATGAACCCAGGTTGAAGCCTGTGACTTTAGTTGTGAGTGCGACACACCATTTTGCCTTCAAAAGTCATGAGTGTAACAAAATGCATTTCTTCTTTATGAGTCCAAACATCCAGCTTAGTTCTTGAAATTGCCAGCTTTGGCTATTTTGGTCCCAATTCGCTTCAAACTTGCTAAAACACTTACAAAATATCCAAATGTGAGAAATAACAGTAAATCATCCAAGATAACTTAATTTAAACATAGATTAACATCAAATCAAGCTCGAATCTCACCGAATATCAATGAAAAATTAAGCCTAACATGGGCTTTGATACCTCTATCAACTCGATATCTCCAGCCTAACTTAATATACACTCTGTGTCGATAACCCCTTATGTTTCTCGACAAATCCTATCTTTGATCAATTTTATCTCCTTTTGTTTTATCTGGTTACTATTAAAGATTCCAAATCTATAAATAAAATTGTGATGCACTAATGTATTGTAGACTAACTCTAAAGGGGAATATCCAAAACTAGAAGCATATGCAATTAACATTAGACATAGCAGCCTAAGCTCATCATTGTCAATGGAGTTTCTAAGATTTCTAAGTGAAGAGAAGAGTATTTTGGAAGACCTCTATTAGTAGGTTCATCATGAAAGAAAAAATTGGCTAGTAGGTTATAGGCTAATAATGGGTCTAGGCTTTCTTTTTTTTTAAAAAAAAATTAAAGTTTAAAAAAATAGCAAAAAGAGAGGATCACATAATTATGTAGACAAAAGGATGAAATTTGCTACTATAATAGAGAAAGTGGTTAAGAGTGTAAACAAAAAAAAAAGCTTTTTTTTTTTTTAAAAAAAAGAAAGAGGCAGATTTCATTAAGCGGAAAAGTGAACATCCTAGACATGAGCTTTAATGGCATATACTAGTAGGGTTTTGTGCCAAGTGACTAAGCTAGCCAAACAGCCTACATGCTTTGCAAGTAAGTGAGCCACGCAATTGGCAGTTCGATGTATATGTCTAAGAACCATATCACTGCCTAACGGAAGAACAATATCCCTGATGATTAAGTCAATTTGCAAAAAGCCTTTAGAAGACCCCTTGAGCCGCTGCACCAGAGAAAGGCAATTCGTCTCATTCATTGTTACAAGCCATGCATTATGCTTCGTCCATTGCAGTGTTGTACGCAATGCAGCAGCTTCCATACATTCAGGGCTAGCGAAACCATCCACTGGAGAGAAAAAAGCTGCCTCCACACTGCCCAACTGATCTCGAATCACTCCACCCACAATGGCCACATCCACATTGAGCTTCAACCCTCCTGGACTTGGCCTACGCCATGACCGATCCGAGAGAATGGAAGAAGAGATCGGGTCCGGTGAACCAAACCAAGAGACTGACCTCTCCATAGTCTTGGTGAACTGAATCAAACCATCCATGGCAGTACGAGTCACAAGATGAGGAAGGCCTTGATACTTATCCCAGACTTTACGATTCCTATTCCACCATTTAGAGTATATAATAGCAACAAACAACACCTTATGATCAACATTAAGCACCTGGAAACAGATAGTGATCCACTACTTCACCCTGGCACAAGAAAAAAAAAAGAATTTTTATGAGAAAAAGGAGAGGACTGCTAGCAAGCTCGACTAAAATCACAATTAATAAACAAATGAGTGTCAGTCTCATTAGAACAACTACAAAGGGGACAACTTTACTCCGAAAAGCTATGTTTTCTTTGCAGATTATCCTCGAAGGAAGATAACTAGAAAGGAGCTTCCATAAAGTAAAAAGTCAACCAGGAGGAGCCTTAAAAAATTCATTAGATAGTCTGACCTTGATTTATCTTTTCTTTTTTAGCTAACTTGTTAAACCATTGGATGTATTGTATATGCATGCATGAGAGAAGGTTGCATGCCAGATGAATATTATGACATTTTTTTTCGCTCAACCAATTTTCAATTTTTTTATAAATTTAATTACTTTGCACTAAATTTTAATGAATTCAATAGTTTTATATCCCATAACATCCAAAATTCATTGAGAATATTTAACTACAAAAGCATAATATTATATTAATAATATAACTAATTATTATACATCACATATATAATTTCTTAAACATAAAATATGGAAACAATAAATTACTTACTGAATAAATGAATAAAAGACTACTTGCCAAAATAAAATACATTAAACAAGAAAATGAAAAAGAAAAAAAATCAATTATCCGTCCACTTCTTTAGGTAGTAGCAGATCCATAATGTTGGGAAGATGAATTTTAAGATTCGTCTTCTAATTTGACAAGCGGATAGACCAGTTTTTGGGAAAAATTTCATAATGGTGTAAAAAAAAAATTTAGTGAATTAATGTGAATAAAAAAATATTTATAAAAGTAGGTTGAATGAAAAAATATTTAAAGTTTTATGATAATTAAACAGTGTCGTCCGCCAATTTAATTGGTGGATGTCAATTTAAACGACAAAATTTTTTTTTTTTAATATTTTAAGCTTTATCCGTCAATATAACTGGCGGACGAAGCCATAATTGCATGCAATTGACATGTCAATTGCATGTTAACTGGGTAACCAACTTTTGTCCCACTAGGCCAACAAATTAAAATTATTATTATTATTATATATTTTAAAATATAATATACTAATAAAATATTATAAAATAAAGTATTAAAATATTTTAATGTAAAGTATAAAATAAAAAAATATAAATACATTTAAAATTATTTAATTATTTCGCCTACTATTATAAGAGACGAACAAATATTTTTTTAAAAAAAAGTTGAGTACATAATATTATTAAAAGTAATAGTGAATAAAATTATGAAATTTATTTCATAGAAAAGTAATTTTATATACACAAATTGGCGAACAAACGAATATTTTATCATTTCGATCTGTAATTTAGGTGGTAAACAAGATAATATTTATTATGCTTAAATTGTTTCGTTCATTATTTTGAGTGGCGAACAAATATTTGAATTGTTTCGTTCGCCACTTAAAATAATGAATGAAATAATTCAAACATAACAAATATTATCTCGTTCACTAGTATATCTAACCTAAGCACAAATCTAATTTCAGCCAACATGTTAGAATATTAATTTCAGCATATTCACAATTCATATTCAATATAACAGATTTTCATTTTTTTAGTATATATTATATTGAAAATTTTATTAAAGGAGTTCAGTTTAATTTCCATGTATATATAGTTTAAGAGAAATGTAAAAATAAGAAAAGAAAAAATAATAAAAAAAAGAAAAGAGACTGTAAAAATTGAAAAAGAGAACAAAAAATTAGATGAAGAAATGAGTGCTATCGAAAATATTCTTTTATAAAACAAAAAGTTGACACGGATGACATTTAAATAAGACTATGTATTGCATCAAGTTCACAATAAAAGGTTGATTTTGGTCCATGATATAAGAATCCATTTGGGCATAGTCAACCAAAGTAAGATTTCTGTGTAGTACTGTTAAATCCAACTGTCGCAGTTCCTCTGACAAGTCACTTTGCACTAATATAGAGACAATATAAAGGGAAAAACAAAATAAGAGAAGTTGAGAATTAACTTCAATTTAACTCGCTTTACAAAAAAACAATTCCATAACCTGTGAATGAAATTGAAAATAAAAAAAAGTAAAGAGGTCATCTTTACAACTGGATGTTAGGATAAAAAATAAAAAAAAAGGTTTCCTTGCACATAATAGTGAGCTACTAGAAAAAAAGCAAAATAGTTATGGACTTCATGCAGCATGCATGCATTGTAAAAGGTCAGCATGCATTGATTCTTTTTTACAATCGTCTAAAATCTTTCTCCTCCCTCCTGCTGCTCTTCAATTACAGTTTGTACAAAAAAAAAAACAAAAAATCTTGAATTAAGACCTGTGTGCTGCTGGCCATGAAACAAAAATAGCAGCAATATTGCAGGACAAGAAAATAGCCAGAAAGAAAAACCCAAGCTGCTCTAATTCCAGGGAACCCAAGCTACTACTCGATTATCTGTGGGACCTGCTTCTCCAGCATTGATGTGCCCTTGAATATCGTTAACTGCAGCTCCCTTGTATATTTTGACAGCTGAGCAAACAGGAAATTATTGGCACCAGTACTTCAAGGACCATCAAACAAATAAAACCCCAAATAGCTTCTAGTTTGTTTCCTAAAATGAATCCTAGGATTAACTTCCTCAAGATCTAGCGCAAGTAGAAAATGGAAATTAAATACCAACTCCCTTGAAAACTCATTCGATTAATTTATTTGTCAAAAAAAATAAAGCAGATCAGACGAATGGTTTTGATCCAATCTTTTTGCAGGATTCACGCTACCCTTCCCCCTATGATGCACCAAAACTCTTGAGGGAAGCATTTCTGCATTTTAGGAACGTTTCCATTTGGGAAACTCTCCAAAACGTTTCGGGCACGTTTTTGTAATTTTGAAAAATTAAGAAATGCGTTTCCATTTCAATTTCAAGTTTCTTTTCTATTGTTAATTTTAGTTATAAAATTTATGGACAATTAATATTTATTTTTAAATATTTATTTGATTATTATCTCATTTAGTTGTTTACAGTTAATATTAATTCAGATAATTTTTTTAATATTATTTTTTGTATGATTTCATAATTAGTTGCTTTAATATTTGTCATATGTAAGAAAAAAAATATACAAATATGTTTATATTTTTTTATATTTACATGTTTCCTTCACGTTTCGTTTCCTATATTTTTAAAAGATACTGTTTTCCCGTATCTGTTTCCTATATTTTTAAAATATACCGTTTCCCTATGTCCGTTACTGTGTTTCACATTTCCATGCTACCTAGCCTTCCTCTTAGAATAAAATCAGCAGCTCTGTCCCCTTTGCAGTTCCACTCCGAGAGGAGACTTGTGTCATTTATTTTGTGAAATCAAAATCTTTGTTTAATCTCTCATTCAATATTAAAAGTCATCCATATCACTTGTGACCTCCTATATAACAACTAGGACTAGGCCTGCCTATGAATGCCATAGAAATGATGCAGTAAAATAAAAAACTAAAGCACCCAACGCTAGGCAATTTTGATAAATCTATGCCAAGAAACCTTTGCATTTCACATGCATGCAATTCTTTATTGCAATCTAAACGTAATAGCTCATGATTTTCAGTCAAATGCACATAACTTATAGTATTCATGGAATCACAACTTAAAGATAGAACTTACTTGTCCCTCACTCATCTTTCTGAAGCCAAATCTTCTTGTCCAGATTGACTCAGCTTCCTCAGCTGCTGGTAGCACCAGGTTTACAACATCTAGGGAGCATAATAGGCTCTCGATGCATGAAAATAACACTTGGAAGTAACCCTGGAAATAATATTAAAATTCACAAGATTATCCATTAGTAAGCTCAAGATCCAGGAAAGATCTGTAAAAAGGGAAAATTTAAAGTCAATCACTTACTTTTCCTTGATGCTCCCTACTTGTTGCAACTAAAGGCAGCTCAGCAACCTCTCTACCAAAAATCCTAAGAAGACCAGCTGATACAACAATATTCCTGTGGATGCATTAAACATGCAATTGCTAAATGCTACACATACTCTTGATACATTAATCAAATAAAAGAACTAAAAAGGGGAAATAGAAAAGACAAGCTCAGAAAAAGCAGCTTTCCACGAAAAGAACATACTTTACAAGTAATAGCACACAATACATTCCTCCAAATTCTTGGCCGGAAATATTTCTCCTGCAAAAAGGTCACGATAACTACACTTCAAATTTGAATCTTGTAAACTAACCAAATGCTAATAGTTAAGAATAATTATGAGTCACAGAGATCAAAGACCCAACAAGAACTAGAAAATGACATGCATCAAGGTTATGGTCAAATAATAATTCATGTCTTGGAATCCTCACCCTTTATACTGTGGTCAGTGGAAAGCTAAAATTCAGGAAGAAAAAGAATGGAATAAATTAATTATTTCTATAAACAGGAAAGGGAAAAGACAAAGATGACCTTTCTCTTCCACATGGATAAAAGACGATATTCTGGGTTTAATAATCTAATTTCCTTCCAAATTGAGAGCCAGAAAGGAAAAAGGATCTTCACTTGTTATCCCTTCCCCCTAACCATCCAACCAAAATGTTTGAAACCAGCACTCTTTCCTATATTCTCCTCTATTTTTATGCCACTATCTTTCTAATCAAGCGTTTGTTAGAACCCAAACTCATAATGCCCAACTTGCATCGTTTAAAAAAAATAAAAGGCCTAGCTTGCATGTTTGGAAACAAAAATATTGGAAGAAAACAGAAAATAAAGAGAGAAATCCAAGGCAACAAGACGAGGTATGGGATAGGAGGGATGAGAGAAGAGGGAAACACAAATATTGGAAGAAAACAGAAAATAAATAGAGAAATCCAAGGCAACAAGAAGAGGTATGAGATAGGAAGGACGAGAGAAGAGGGAAACACAAATATTGGAAGAAAACATAAAATAAAGAGAGAAATCTAAGGCAACAAGAAGAGGAATGATACAAGAGGGACGAGAAGGTAACGGAGAGAGAATCATGAGAGATCTGGAATAGATCTCTATTTTTCTTCATGTGAAACATTTCGAGCTCACAATTCTGATAAAATATACTCATTCATTCTACTAACAAACTAGGTAAATGACTTAGCTGACTGATCAATAAAATTTAACTCAACACTGGCTCTGGTTTATTTTCAAAACAGAACCAAAACTGAAACTCATACTTTGATTCCTGTTGAAATTGCAGACCGTGAATCAAGTAGCTATGACTATCTTGCATTTATTTCTATTTCTACATAGGAAGTGTAGAGAAGATGAAGAACTACATTTCAGCAGAACAGAAAAAAAAAAAAAAAATCAGACATTTTAAATGTAGAATAATTGTAACAAAAAAAGATATATTTGTCACACTAAAAAGTTCAAACCAAAAAATATCTTTCTGCAAGAAATAAAACAAAAAATAAAAGAAAAAAATTACCCGTAGACCATAACAGGAATCAGATCGCGGCCAGTTTTTGCAACAATGGGATCAAAACACTCCTGCCAAGAGAACAAGCTATACAATCAGATAAAAAGATTTATAATTCATAAATTGCAAAAATTATATTATACATATAGCACACCATTTGTGAAATCATAATAAACTATAATTACAAGTAAAAGAGGGTAAAAACATAAATCACACAAATTGCTGTATAAATGATCAAGGGAACTGAATGACAACTTGGGAAAGGGAAATAATAGTTCAATTCCATGTCTGGAAAGGAAAAAGTGCAGCTTATGATTTGCATGTGGATTTAATTGATTATTATTGTAGTATGGCTTATGTCTCATCAAAATAAACAACACTTTTATTAAACATATTTGTGTTAGCATATATGAGACCCAAAAATCAAGTAAATATCCAGTCTGAAGAGCTGGAAGTGGCGAATTGACTAACACCACTGATGTGGAGAAGGAAAATATCAATAAAAGCAAATTTAAAGAATAAAAAATTTAGAATTTTGGTCTAATATTTACAATTTCAGTACTGTAATTTTTAACTTGCTGAAATAAGAGTCTAGACTTCTTCAGGAGTCTTTATTTTGTTTAAATCTGATTTAGGAATTTGTATTGGTTTAGTATTTCATAGTTTTATTTGCTTTATGAGTTCAAATCCTTAAAATATTGGAATAAGTCTTGTTTTATATATTCAAATCTTAAAGGACTAAGATTAGTCTATGACTTATAGTTTTCCTATAAATATTTGTAATGAGTTTGGAGATAATTCAATCAATAGAAAATTTTCCTGCAATTATTGCTCTAGAATTGTATAGCTCAATTTGATTTCCTAGGGCGTGACTCCCTTGGAACCTTCGGACTGATTCCCAAACCCTCACATTTCTACCTACAATCTCAGTTATTATTCACTGCCACTGCTCATGTTACTGTTCCCGAATACTATTCATCGAACACTGTTCATAGCCTAGCTACAAGCTTTCCTACATCAACTGCAAATTGGACTTAACTTATAAAAAAGCACTAGAAAGAAAGTTTTGAGCCATAAGTTATAGTAACATCAAACAGAAAATGACACTACTTGGTTTTCTTTAAACAGAATAATTAGAAATTCAATTTACAATTCTAGGCAGCCAAAATAAACCAAATAATTATTAAAACGCATCGAGAAAAAAGAAGAACAAAATCCAACAAGGTATCAACAATGTACTCGAAAAATTGCAGCAGCTGCTGATAATAATGAAAGATCCTCTGTATTGCGACTTTTTCCCATCAGAATTCTCCACTGAACATCATTTGCAGGTCCATTGAAAAATAATCCTTTCTCGACATGCTTTCTAGATATAATATTTGACTGCGAGGCAGGAATCATCTGAATTCCACTAGCAACAGAATTCTTTACAGCCAAATAGATCCTATTGCAATCATTACAGCAGAACCAATTATCCTTGGGGATCTCCTGTGGTGATTTTTACAATAGAAATTAGCAAGTTTCTTTGCAGCATCACAAAGACTACAATTTACAAGAATTATAGACCTACTTTTAGATCACACAATCCACTGTCCCGCAAGCAACCAACATGGAACTCTCTCTCGCACTGAAACAGAACATAAAGGTAACCAAAAAAAAATTTAACATCTGAAAGAAAATGCTTGTATAGATGCCCAAAAAGAAAGATTAAACATACTTGGTCACAAAGGATAACTGTTCGGTCATTGAAGGTATGAGTGCTAAAATCATGAGCCCTGATATTAACATAAGACAAACAAGATTAGGTGTAACACCCAAAATAATAAACAGATTCTATGAACAAAGAGCAAGTCCACTATTAACTAAATTTAAAAGATTAAACAAACAGAAAACAAGAGAAATTTCAACTAAAGAAATATGGTTGGCACCATGCAACAACAGAAAATCACATTATTCAAGTACTTAATGACTTAGCATTACTTTTGAGTCTACAAACACTCACGCTTGCAATACATCTCCAAAAAATCTGGCGAAAGTTAACTCTTCGATTGCGTGATGCAATTCAATCTTAATGGTGAATCCAATGCAGTTTAGGTGTAAAGGTTAAACCTTTAATTTCATGTCATTCAAGGTACTGCTCACAGTACCTTAAATGCTGTGCAAACAGCTCCCATAATCTACACTCTCTCTACTATTTTGCTGCCTAGCTATTCTTGGTTACAAATTATGGTTTAATTAAGTTTCTGCTCTATCTTTCAAATGAATGTGAAACCAAGCCTAATTAATGAGTCCTCAGTTCTACTTCACAGTGATTCAGATTGGGTGGTGTACACAATTGTACAACTTGGGGAAAAAAAATATTCACTCTATGCCTCCCACTATCTTCTTTGGTTAGCATTGAGGGAATGTAACAGGAAAGTCTCTCTAAATGAACACTAAAAGTTAGCTTAGAAGCCAAGAAAAGTTCTCAACAAACACATGCACAGCCATAAATTTGTTGGTAAAGGACTTCCTGCCTTTTTCTGAGTTGCAATCGCTAAGAGCCCATAAACCTTATTTCTTAGCACATCAACAAGGACAATTTAGTCTTTCCACAGAAAAACGTTGACTGAAAATAACATCTCATTATTTACAAAAACATAATAGATTAGAAGATGGGGGAACTGACCTGCAAACGACACAACCACCAACTTCATTTTCTGGAGTTTTAACAACTCGAGTCAACCGAATAATAATTGGTCTAGCAATATTTCCTCCACTTCCAAACTTGTTACAGTTTGGACATTGCCAGACACCTTTGGGTTTGCACTGCAAATCCAAACATGCTGCCATAGAGACAGACACAGCTGTATTAAAAATAATAGAAAATGACGTTTCACCAATCCATAAAGGCTTAATCAGTTTTCCTCCACTAAAAGATTAAAAGAAGAGTCTGCATTCTTGTCATAACAAGCAATATAAGTTGTTGTAGCCACTAAGTCCCCCAAAACAAAAGAAGAAGAAAAGTTGTTGTAGCCCAAATTATAAAGAGGTGAAAAAGCATTATAAAATTATGAATGATTCAAGCATATAATGAATTTGGAAACAAAATTTAGCTGCTGAAAAAAGCCAAGAAAACTAACAAGAAAGAATGAGAATCGAAACTGATGAAGATAAAACATAGCATAACCACAAAAGAATGAAATTGATACTACTAAAGAATGAGGAAAATGTCTACCAAGATGAAAAGCCCGAGGGCAACTCTCACAAAAGATTAGATCCCCTCCATCACCACATTTTGCACACATATCATCACTTACACCAGTGGTGACATTTTGCCCATTTGCCAATGAAATAGCTATATCATGGAGGGTCAAGCCATTGGAAGTATAGATGTGACGATAGCTGCCAAAGGATGTTAAATGTTTATCAGATATAACAAGCCAACTCACTTACACATGCCTAACCACTTTTGAGGTCTACTTACGGTTGACGCCTGGCAGCCATTCCAGCATGTGCTTCAAACTGAGAGGGGCTAATCTGTTTAGCAATAAAATAATGAAACAGATACAAGTAAAAGAGATAAGTCACCTAGCATCACATAAATTATTCCAAATCCAATGTGATTGTACAGCCTACTGATCTCACCTCTCTGTTGCAGCAACTACAGACTATACCATTTCCCTGCTTGTAACCAGACAACATTTTCTGGAAAGACAAATTATTCAAAATTTAATCAGGCATCAACATGAGAACATTACTCAAAAATTATTATAAACAAGTCATTTAATTATCAAACAACTCACTTGTCCTTTGACATAGTACGCTAATTCAGTTCCATCTGGAAGACCATTTGGCATGAATATCGAGCGGTGAAGATCATTATCCCTGCCAGCATAGATAACGAAATTCCAGATTATAAAATTCAAGCAAAAATGAATTAACCATAGCATAATAAGACTCTAGTAAACATGACAAGAAGAGAATAGACCATAAAATGAAGCAAAGAACCTTCTCTTGCTGCCACCCTCATTTGTTTTCTTCTGTTGCACAAGTGAGCTAGGTCTGCAAAACACATATAATGCAGATAAACACAACAGAATAATCTATAAAACTTTCTTCCACTACATTTTTGGTCCATAAACAGGCTCCTTCGGCCTTAGGCTGCAAGCTCTATGAACCCAAAATAAAAAGTATGCCCAAAACAAGAGAGAGCGAGAGAGAGAGAGAACCGCTTCAATGCACGTCCTTGATCTTCTAAACTCTCCACACATTTTTGTTGTCTAAAGGAGCTATGCACAAAGGAGCACGAAGCAGAGCAAAAGCTTTCGTCTAAACCTTGAGTGGAGTAGCTGCCAGTTATAAGTCAGCGACAGGTTTAGCTAACAATTAAACAAATAAAGGTTTAGGCACCACGGCACATAGTATAAGTAGTCAAGGAAAGAAGTACCCTGCCCTAAGCGAACTTTTTTTTATCATGAAAACCATTTTCACGAAATCATGATATTCAGTTCCCTCATTTGTAAAGACATGCCTTATTTAGAAAAAGAAAAATGAAAGAACTCTTGGAAGTTATAACAATGAACCTCTAAAAATGTGAGGCAAAAATGTGTTTTTGAAGTCAACCATAGTTAATTAAGCATAAAACATAAGTGAAATGCTGTTGCTTCTCTCTACTGCCAATGAAGTTCTCCAGTTTATCAATCTAAAGCAAATTAAGTAGCAATTCTGTAACAGTTCAGATGTAAATGCAGAGGGCTTCCTTGGCTTCAGATAAAAAATTAAGGCTTATTAGTAAAAAAAATCCAAACCTTTGCGTGTCTTAACAATTATATCCAATTCTTTTAATTTTGGCAAATTTAGTCAATTTTACAAAGGTTTTAGCAAGTATGGCTAATTTGAGATTTTGGTCAAAATTAGATGACATAATCCATAATATATCACAAGTATAAGATTGAATTTTAAACCTAATAGGACTCATTGAACACATCCTTTTTAAAATTCAATCTTAGATGGATGATATATCAAGGATTATATCATCTAATTTTGATTAAAATCTCAAATTGGCCACAATTGCCAAAACCTTTATAAAATTGGCTAAATTTGCCAAAATTCAAAAAATTGAATATAGTCCTCAAAACACGCAAAGGTTTGGATTTTTTTTACCAATAGGCCAAAAATTAAATATGTTGACATGACTAAACAAATTATAAAAATCATAAAAAGTGAGATAAAAAAAAGAGAAAAAATACACGAATGAAATAATGAATTCAACACAATTAGGTACTCGCTAAATACTACCATTTTTTTTTTTTTTTTTTAACCTTTAGGATCATTAAAATATTAAGACTTCACTAAAAAAAATGTAGAGATACCTTTATTGTCATCATTAATGAATCCAAGAGCAACAAATATGTCAATGGATAAACTAGATAGATTTGTAGTCATAAATATTTACATTACATTCATATATCCATACAACATGCATGGGTGCACATGCTCACACCCTCCCTCCCCATGCCAACCCCACACACACACACGGACACAGATCTGAAAAGAGCAAACAGTGTAGTAATTGTGAGCCACACGAAACTATATAGTATTATGAAATTTGATCAATTAATCTGGTGAGTTGGCCAAAACGGTGATACCTTGATCTATATAAATAGTACTCACAGGGATGAGAAAATTTTTGTCTATGCAAAATACCTCAGAAAACAAAGGGGAAAAAAACCAAATACTGTTGTGAAATTCAATCTGGCAAGTTCTCCAAAAGTGATACCTGGATTTATATAAGGAGCACTTACAGAAAGGAGAAACATTGGTCTATGTAGAAAAACCTTAAAGATAAGAAAAAAAGATGATTCACCTTTTAGATGTATGCTAGCATACGCATATTCCAGTTTTAGGAAAAATCATTTTCAACTGATCATACACAGCCAAATAATACTCAAACCGGAGAGAAAGCCTGACTTATCTAGAAAGGCTTCAGGGAGAAGGGAATGAGATAACGTTGTCTATTAAATCTAGGCTCAATATAATTAATGCACAATCATGACTCAAATTTGCAGAAAATTAATTTCAACCATTCTTCTCATTCAGTAGGCCAGCCCATAGAGATAAAAGAAAACTTTGATCTATCTGGTAAGGTCTTCACAAATAAGAGAATTAGGTAAGCTTGCCTTTTAAATCTAGGTCATTTTGATAATCTTCTTAGGAAAAACCATTTCTCAGGTATCCTCTTCAACTGACTGGACAAACTCAGAGAGGAAAGGATGGCCAAGTCTATCATGAAAGGCCTCAAAAGGTTACAAATACTGCACTGTAGCGTGTACACAACTTTTTGGAACATGATAGGAATCCACAGTTTTGATTCAGCAAAATAATTCTTAGACAGAAAGCTTGGCTCAATTTGGTAAGACCTCAACAAGAAAGAGAATGGAATAGGATTATCATTTCAACCTAGGTAACTAATTAAAAGCAAACAAGAATTTAAAATTTTGGTTTGACTTGACTGTCTATCCTTCTCACTCAGCCAGAGAATAGCTAAAAGCTATCAACTATTGTGAACAACACTAAAAGTGCTTCCAACAGAACACCAAATCAGAAAAACCAACTATAAGTCACTTAGAATGATTCATTTCAGGTATTAAGTAATATTGGAAATGTGGTTGAAAGTAAATTAAGGAAGAGACAATGAGAGAAAAAGGAGAAAGAATTAGACTACAAAGTTTAGTGGGAATGGATCAATGATCACCTTCTAAGTGAAAAAGGCGAACAAGGAAGCATGCTGTAACATCTTTTATCTGCTCCGATAATTCCATTGCTTTGATGAAGATTAGCTGCATTTAATTTTATGCTTAAGTCAAAATAGGCAGAAAGCCTGTAATTAGGCAAGACATAAAATACCTTGAAGAGGCAACAAAATAAAGGATAAAGGAACAAATATATATCACCTTTCCAAAGCTGGAAGAACTCCTCGTTTATGGCCGATCCAGCCATGTCTTTTATCACTTCATCCAGTGCACTGAGAGGAGCAGTCTTTAGTTCCTGAATAATACTACAAATCTGTTTCCCATTCTCCAGGAATATATGATTGTTCGGATGTCTAGTGTTACCACCAGCATGCTGCTCAAACTCATAGGCAGTAATAACCTGCTCAAACGACAGTCAATCAGCAAAAGAACTTACATATTATGAACTCATCACAAAGTAAATTTCTAACCGTAAGAATAAGAGACCAACTTACTCTCGAGAAATTACACAATGAACACCCACATAAGTACCCACCACCAGCTATGATTCCATCTAACTCTCGCTGACAAGCCATTTAGAATGCATGAGACTCACACAGTAATTTAAAAAAATTAACAAAATCTGCAAAATGAAACATTGAGATGGCATAGATCACAATTAGCATTAACAAAAGAAAAAAAAAAAAAACTTACCTCTAGATAACAATACTTAATCCGAGCTCCATCAAGTATACCAGTTGATAATAGCTTTGTGACAGTGGTCGGATAGTTGTTGGGAAGGACTTTCTTAGACATCTTCAATTCCATATTGGGAGCATGGAAATATCTATCTCTGCTTTGAAGCATTTCCGTACCAGAACCAACCCAGCAGCGGTTCCCATGTTCTTTACTATAAGACTGTTCTCGGCCTATCCCATCACCTTCAGGATTACCCACAGAAGCAACAACCGGGGCATCATAATCCTCCTTCCTTTTGCTGAACTTAAATGTAATCTTCCTAATTCCAGATGAACTAGCATGCTTAGGAATCTCCAAAACTACATGAGACGTAGTGACAGAACCAGATGTGTCATTATGAGCAGAATCATTTTGCAATGAATTATTCTCACCGCTATGTTCTCCTTCCTCGTCCAAGACGCCCAATGGACTCAAATTCCCTAAACATGTGGATGTTACCTCACCAGCACCCACTTGACCACATGTAACCAATTCAGTCGGTTGGCTAGTTATATCCTGACAAATGGATGCGTTCTCTTTCGGAGAAATTACAGGATTTGAGACTTCAGATTTTATGTCCTCATTTGAAGCTTCTTTAGCTTGTTTCTTGTTGTAGTACGGTCCAGGTTCGGAGTCATCTATCAGAAACTGATGGTCTCTCTTTAGTTCAGTTCTAGACACATTTTCTTCTGCAATACACACCTCCGTGGATATATTCACACAAAGTGCAGCTTCTTCCATGGCAAACTGTAAACTGACAGCTACCAGAAGCACAAAACCACACCTCAGCATTCAATACACAACCAATAGAAAAGAACACAAACCCTAATTCAATTCAATTTTGTTCTCCACACTTATCTGAATTCAATTTTCCAACTAGAAAACAATAAAATTCGTAAACAACAAATCACACTCTATTCAATGCCCAAAACAAAACACAACTTCCAAACATGCACTAGCATCCATCCATCAAATAAAAAAAAATTCCCAATAACTTTTCAAACTGTATGAACAACCGCTAAACCGCTCAATCAATTTTTTTTAAAAAAAAACTAATGAAAAGAACATTTGACAGGTATAAATTTACTAACGCCTACCTCTACAATAAAATCAATTCAAATCTCAGGAAACCCAACCAAGATGGAAAGCAAACACAAAATTCGTGGAATTCCAGAGAAATGCAAAGAAATACAGGATTCAAGAGAGGTTTCAGATATAGATCTATGATGTGGAGATGAAAAACGGGTTTGAAATGAAATAATTCGATTTTTATGTAGGAAAAGCGTTTGCGGTAGGGTTTTTAATTTCTGTTAAAAATACAGCGGGAACGTGCAGAGCGGCAAAAAACCAAAGGGGAAGCTTGGTTCGCGGTCCAGATTTAACTTTTTTAAAGAAGAAATGAGATAGACATAGTTTTTATTTCTTTTTGAAAAGACAGAAAAAAGCATAAAGTTTTGTTGTTGCTGCTCCTGATATTCGGAAGATACGAGAAGACAGTGGATAAACAAGGGTGGGACCTTTTCTTTGATGAATTCCGTTGAGCCAGTTGTGCCTATGAAATTTTGCCACGTGGAATAAATGTTACGTCTGAAAAAAGGTCGGATCGGTACACGGCACCAAGGATGATTGGTGGATGTGAATCTAACAACTTGTAAGCTACAGTGTAGGATTGTTATGGCCTAGTAATTGAATTGGATAATCAAAGGGATCGGTTCGTCCCGCTCCGGTGTACGACTGGCTGCAGGCTACAACATCACTAGTTCATAATTCATCGTTGAGTTTGGTCGGGTGTCGGAACAGTTTGATTGGTCATATTTGTGTGGTGTTAATCCATTCAAATATAATTCATTTATTAATCGCATTAGATAACTCTAACACTATAAAGTTTAAATGGATTACATGAACAAAATACTTATAAATATGTAAATCATATACTTCATACGATCTATTTAATGTGAGAATTTAATTCAAGATCTATTACATGAATTTAAAACACCATTCACAATTAAACAGAAGTAAATTGTGTACTTGTTTTGCGCAGTAGATCCGAATATTGAAACAAATTGCATACCTCTTTACGCGTTGAATCCTAAATTGTTTCGCACCATTATTCCGATCACTGAAAATAGAACACTCGGATAATAGGTCAGAAGAGTTGAAAAAGAGAGTTAAGTCTTCCTCTTTTTGACTTGCTCACAATACGACTACGATGAGTGTAGCAACTAGGGTTGTCAATCATTATGAAGGCAGAAGAGTAGACCTAGTATATTTATAATAATTTTAACAGGTCCACCCATCACAGGTTCATGTTAAAATAGGTTTATACTAACCATCTTTCATATCGGCCCATAAAAGGTGTCACAAGCCTATAACTCAATTGATTACCTTTTAATTGGGCTTACCCCAAATCAATAAATTATATTATTCAGTCTGTTTTATAAATAATTAAAATAGACTCATAATTAATATTAGCCCACATAAAAATTTCAACATTCTCTCACTTGGACAATATTAATTATGACGTTTTTATGTTTTAAGAAAGAAAACATTTTTGAAAACGACTCTCAAACTGAATATTTTAAACTCAAGTGTGGCCACACAATTTTAGAAAACATATAGTTTATTGATAAAGTGACAAATCAAACACAATCCTGTCCACATTAAATTATCAATATCGAATCATGTCAGTAGTTATGCCCTTATTGACATAATACCAATCTATAGTCACAAATATTGACAACTTAAC
Source organism: Omphalea diandra (assembly GCA_949677035.1). Lineage (NCBI taxonomy): Eukaryota > Viridiplantae > Streptophyta > Magnoliopsida > Malpighiales > Euphorbiaceae > Omphalea > Omphalea diandra. The sequence continues at coordinate 44,540 of CATIWR010043291.1, forward strand.
CAACCTGGATTCCGATATGGCAGTGTAGTAAGAAAATAGCGTCCACATGTGATCAATACACTATTTTCTTGTCAGTCCTCCAAATATTTCTCTTTCACACATGCTCAAATAAGCAAGAAAAATTCACAAGGCTTCACAATAAGGCTGTTATTTCCATCTGAAAACACACACACAATGTCTTAGCCTGTCACAAGACTTCACAATAAGGCTGTCATTTCTATTTGGAAATACAATCATAATACCTTAACCTTTGTTTCCAGAAACACAATTGGAAACCATCTCTGCTTAAGATAATCACACTAGTCTTAAGCATATTAATCACAACTCATAGCATGATATATATATATATATAAAATGTGCACATACGCAAAACAATCAACTACAAAA
>CATIWR010043298.1:0-19676 GCA_949677035.1 Omphalea diandra
CTACTCATACTAAATTCATACATAGGAGAAAGATTAATAAGTCTAATCTCCAATGCCACTATTGCATGAAATATGGGCATATCAATATACATTGCTTTATTAGGAAGGCTCACCTCAAGTTAGAGGATCCTTCAATCACTAACCCCCTAGAACCTAAGTATGATTGGGTACCAAAGAAAAAGTGATTGACTCTCATTTTTTAAGGAAATGTGACTACCACCAAAGCAAGTAATTGACATGTGGATAACGATTGCTCAAAGCATATGACCAGAAATAAAAGACTATTCACATCACTCAAAGAGAAAAAAGGTAGAGATGTCACATTTGGTAACAATGCCAAGGGTAAGGTAATTGGCATTAGCACCAGAGGTAAGGATGGTTGTTCATTAATTGATAATGTTTTACTTGTTAGTGGCTTACAACACAACTTGTTAAGTGTAAATCAATTGTGTGACAAAGGTAACAAAGTCACCTTTGACCCTAGGGAATGTCGAGTCACCACTCTATTGGATGATAAGGTCATTTTCAAAGGTGAAAGGAAAGGTAATACATATTCAATTGACTTAGACAATTTGGCTAACCAATCTTTTAAATGTCTTATGACTTTGAGCAATGAAGCTTGGTTGTGGCATAGAAGGCTTGGTCATGTAAGCATGGATCTTCTTCAAAGTCTATCCAAAGGAGATTTAGTGAAAGGACTTCCCAAGTTAAATTACTCTAAAGACAAGACATGTGGTCCATGTCAAATGGGGAAGTAACACCATGCCTCCCATAAAGCCAAAAATGTTGTAAGCACATCTAGACCTCTTCAACTTATCCATATGGACTTAATTTGGTGTGTGTTAGGAGATTTGATTCTGTCATTAGGGCTGGTTCACAACCAACCAAAATCACCTTTGTCTTTTTGCTTTCATATAATTTTGATGACTTATGTGCTCATTTAGACAAAGTGCTAAACATGAAATTTGTAGGTTTATATCCCCTCTAAAAAATTGTAAATTAATTTTGTTTGATTTGTTGTGTGGGAGGAGATAAGGCTCATTGATTGTGACTAACCTTGAACTCAATTAAATCTCATATGTCTTTTAATTATGTTTTCCAAGAATTTGATGCCTATAGATTTAGAATTTGATGATATGCCAAACTTGAAAGTTATATATTTATGTCTTATCTATATTTGTGTAAAATATTTTCGCAAATTTAATATGGTTTGTTGAGATATTGTCGCTTCATTATGACTGATTGTCAATATGTTGAAAACCTGCTTACCCTGAGGTCGATCATTTATTTTGATGACTTTATACACTTAATTATACCATGATTAAAACATGAAATATATTCCTTTATGTGTTTTATAACTTTTGGTAGATCATTTTTGCAATTGGATTGTAAGACCTACTTAGACAGAGATGACATTGAAATAGGTCAAAATTAAAAAATTCACCACAATTTCTATATGCCTTATATTGACCTAAAATTTGAATAAGTTGTATCATCATGTGTCTATTTCATTTGGGAAAATAATAAGTTATTTGTATAAGTATACCTAGAGTTATTACTATGAGAGTTTAACAAGGGCAGACTGCCATATAAGGAAAATATGCATAAACACTAGGTCCACTTGTGTGGATCATGCCATAGTTGCATACCAACCATTCATAATCATTTTGACATACTTATAACCATGTATGTATCAAATTTTAGGATCTCAACACTTTGAAGAAGCCTTAGAGAGAGAACCATACCATAAAGGCTGGTCACATCAAAAGGTGAGTTAAAACCATAATTAGATTTTAATGTGTATGTGTGATAATTTTATGATATGATTATGTTCTATTACATGTATATGTAATTGAATTGTTACATTTTACATGTGAATACAAATTAAGTGAGAATTATATACTCTTACTGATTACTTGGTGTACCTTTATGAATGAACACTTGCATATAGAACTAAAAGGATGTTATGATGGGTTGGTGAAACATTTGTAAATCACTTGAAAAATATACCAATATGTCCTATTGCACTTGTTAGGGAGATAAAATTCAAAATTAAGTTAGTCCCAGGAACTGCACCAATATCCATTCCACCTTATAGGATGGCTCTGGCTGGGTTGAGAGAATTAAATACCCAATTGTAGGAACTACATGAAAAGGGATTCATCTAACCTAGTGTGTCACCTTGGGATGCTCCATTATTATTTGTTAAAAAGAAAGACAAGATAATGAGGTTATTAATTATAGGCAGTTAAATCAGGTTACTATGAAGAACAAGTATCCCTTAAGGATAGATGATTTGTTTGACCAGTTACAAGGAGCGTAGGTGTTTTCTGAAATTGACTTGAAATCAAGATATTATCAGCTCCAAATTTCAAACCCAGATGTACCGAAGACATCTTTTTGAATTAGGTATGTGCATTATGAATTTTTGGTGATGCAATTTGGTTTGACTAATGCACCAGCTGCATTTATGAATCTTATGAACAAAGTGTTCCAGCCTTACTTAGACAAATTTGTAATTGTGTTCATTCATGACATACTGGTGTATTCAAGGAGCAAAGAGGAGCATGAACGATGTTTAAGGATTATGTTGCAAATTTGAGAGAAAAATAGTTATTTGTTGAATTAAGCAAGTGCATGTTCTAGATTGACCATGTGGTATTTTTAGGACATATAGTTTCTAAAAAGGACATAAAGGTGGATCCAAACAAAATTGAAGCAATAGTAAAATGGAAAACCCCAAAGAATGTTGTAGAAGTAAGAAGTTTCTTAAGACTAGTTATGTATTATTATTGATTTATTGAGGGATTTTCACTTATAGTTTCTCCTTTGACTAAGTTACTTCAATAAAATGTAGCATTTCAGTGGTCTAAAGTATGTGAGGAGAGTTTTGATGAATTACAAAATAGATTGACATTTGTGCCAGTGTTAGCCATTCCAATCGGTAACTGAGGATTTGTAATATATAATGATGCCTTTCATCCAGGTTTGGGATATGTTTTAATGCAACATGATAAGGTAATTGCATATACATCTAGACAACTAAAGCCTTATGAATTATCTTACACAATACATGACCTAGAACTTACTGCCATTGTGTTTGCTTTGAAAATATGGAGACAATATTTATATGGAGAAACCTTTCAGATATTTACTAATCACAAGAGCTTGAAGTATTTGATGAGCAAAAAAGAATTAAAAATGAGACAGAGGCGGTGGTTAGAACTACTAAAAGATTATGATTGCACCATTGAGTATCACCCAGGGAAGACAAACCTAGTTATTGATGCTTTGAGTATGAAATCAAAAAGCGATGTACCTCATTTACAATAATTGCCATTGTCTTATTTAGTTTAATTACTAGCTCTGAATATGAAACTTAACATACAAAAGAATGGGGTATTGATTGCTACTTTTCAAGTGAGACCAATGTGGCATGATCAAATTAAAAGAGCAAATAGCAAGGATCAAAAGTTACATAATATGATTGAAATGGTAAAATAAGGGAGACATGGTGATTTATATATTCGAAATGATGTCTTGATGTTGGGTTCTCATATTTGTGTGCCAAATATTGATAAATTGCATAAAGAAATCCTAAAAAAAACATATAAATGCTCTATATACCATGCATCTAGGAATGTCAAAAATGAATAATACCCTGTGATCTTATTTTTGGTGGCCTAAAATGGAGAAAGATGTAGCATCCTATGTTTCAACATGTTTAACTTGTCAGTAGATCAAAACAAAACATCAATCACTAGCTAAAAAATTAAAACCATTGACGATTCTAGTATGGAAATGGGAAAAAATAATTATGGACTTTGTTTATGGGTTACCAAGAACTTGGAAGAAGAATGAAGCTAGATGGGTGATCATTAATAGACTGACTAAGTCATCTCACTTTTTGCCTATTCGATGGGGTAGTTCATTTAAGAACTTAACCAAGAAATATATAAAGGAAATTGTTATATTACATGGTGTTCCAGTGTCCATTGTATCAGATAAAGATCTATGATTTATATCTCGATTTTGTGTTAGTTTGCAATAGGCTTTGAATACCAAGTTGAGTTTTAGTACTACTTTTCATCCTCAAATAGATGGGTAATAAGAAATGACAATTCAAATACTTAAAGACATGTTTTGAGTTTATATGATAAAGTTCAAAGGTGCATGGGATGAATATATTGCCTTAATTGAATTTGCTTATAATAATCATTATCATAATAGTATACAAATGGCACCATATGAAGCACTATATGGAATAAAATGTTGAAGTCTTATATATTAGGATGAAGAAGGGATGCGTGGTTTAGAAGGGCCAGAACTAGTGCAAGACTCTATGGACAAGGTGAAGGTAATCAAGAGCAAACTTAAAGTAGCACAAGACAAATAAAAAAGCTATGCAGACCAACATATAAGGGAAATGGAATATGAGGTAGGAAGCAAACTGTTCCTTTGAGTTTCACCATGGAAACGAATAATTTGATTTGGAAAGAAGGGGAAATTGAGTCCTCGATACATTGGACCATATGAGATCCTAAAAAGAATTGGTCTATTGGCTTACAGGCTAGCACCACCACTAGAGATGGCTCATATTCATAATGTATTCCATGTGAGTATGCTAAAAAAGTATCAGTCCAATCCTACATAAATACTTAGGGATCCAACAATAATAATTACACATGATGTAAGTTACATTGAAGAACCAGTGAAAATCATTAGTTTTAAGGCAAAACAGTTATAAAATTGAGAAATCCTTTAGGTTAAGGTGTTATGGGGAAACCACTTACAATTAGAGGCTACATGGGAAATTAAAGAGAACATTAAATGATAATATCCACATTTGTTTATAGGTATTGAATTTTGAGGATGAAATTCTTCATAAGAGGGGAAGAAATTTAACATCCCTATCCACATTCATTGGTGTTCTTACATGAACATATTCATTGCATAAATGATTTACAATCCTACATGAACATATGTAATGGATAAATGATCATTTAGATATGTGAATTGGATAAGCACGTCAATGACACTTGCATTATTGCATTTGGGACACTTGAACATATATGTAATGTGTGTATAGTTGCATGGCAAATTATCATATATTGTGTGCATGATATGACATCATAAATAATGGTGGTTTAGAGCTTATTTAAAAGTATATGGAGAATATGAGGATTACAAGATGGATGGAGGTGATGAAGGAGTGAAGAAGAGGGACTAAAATAGGAAATGTGAACTTCTAGCCAATAGAAATGAGACATCGTGATTTTGTCTTATTATAATAGGTTTACAAATTGAAATTTTCATCCTTTAGGGATAGACTATAGTGGACAAATGTGAGGGGCAGTAGAAGAAAGAGAGAGCTAAGGAAGAAAAAAAAGAAAGAAAGAAGAAAAAGAAGAAGAAGAAAGAAAGAAAGAGAGAACAGTGAGTTGCCTAGGAAGGAATCTTAAGCTTTTTTGGTTCTAGGAAAATAGGTAAGTAAATTTATCTTCTACCATATGAAATTATTGCCCCATGACATGTTAATCATGTATGGTTAGTAAGAAATATGGAGTATTTGAGGTAGAGCTCATGTATGGAAGTTGAAATTTAAGAGAAATAAGAGCTAATTGTGTTGGTTTTGTTGTTAGAAAAGCAAATTCTACCCATGATTTCATAGCCCTAGAAGAGGAAATAGGGAAAGTGTAAAACATGGAAGTTGTAGCTTTATGCCACATATAAGTGCATGTAAAACATTTTCACTTAATTTGGTGTGTGTGAGGAGATATGGCTCCTTCATTATGGCTGGTTCATAACCAACTAAAATCACCTCAGTATTTCTGTTTTCATATAATTTTGATGACTTTAGGTGCTAATTTAGAAAAACATGAAATTTGTAGGGTTATATCCCTTATAAATACTTGTAAAGTTGTTTTACTTGATTTGTTATGTGTTAAGATATATGACTCATTGATTATTACTAACCCTGAACCCGATGAAACCTCATCTGTCTTTTAATTTTGTTTTCAAAAAATTTGATGGCCATATATTCAAAATTTGAGATGTGACAAACTTGAAAGTTGTATTTTTATGTCTAGTCTACATTCTTATAAATAATTTTTGCCAAATTTAACATGGTTGTGAAGATCTTACCCCTTCATTATGACTGATTGTCAACATGTTGAAAACTTACTCACCCTGAAATTTGTCATTTATTTTGGTGACTTTATAAACTAAATTAGATAATGAGTAAAACATGAAAAAGGTTATTTTATGTGTTTCGTAACTTCTGGTTGGTCATTTACAATTAGGTTTGTACAATTTGAGATATACCCAAGATTGTAAGACCTATTCTGACAGAGATGACATTGAAATAAGGCAAAATTCAAAAATTCACCAAATTTTTTATATATCTTATATTAACCTGAAATTTGAATATGTTGCATCATTATTTGTCTAGTTTATTTGAAAAAAAGAATCAAGTCATTTGGATAAGCATATATAGAGTTATTATTATGAGAGTTTAACAAGGGCAGGCTGCCATATATGGATAATATGCATAAACACTAGGTCCACTTGAATGGATCGTGCCATCATTGCATACCAAGCATTCATAATCATTTTGATATACTTATAACCATATATGTATCAAATGTTAGGGTCTCAACACTTTGAGGAAGTCCTAAAGAGAGAACCAAACCTACCATAAAGGTTAGTCACATCAAAAGGTGTGTAAAAACCATAATTAGATTCTAATGTGTATGTGTGATAATTTTATGATATGATTATGTTATATTACAAGTATATGTGATTATAAAGATCCTCGATTCACTTTTCATTTTTGGAACCACTTACAAACAACCTTAGGTACTCTTTTAAATTTTAACACTATTTTTCACCTACAGACTGATGGTCAATCAGAGAAGACTATTCAGACATTAAAGGCTATTATGCGAGCCTGTGTGTTAGAATTCAAAGGCAATTAGGATGATCATTTGCCATTAATGGAATTCACATATAATAATGGCTAGCACTCTAATATTGGTATGACACCCTATGAAGCTTTATATGGTAGGAAATGTAGAAGTCCAATTTGTTGGGATGCTGAAGGGATGAGACAGTTAGAGGGTCCTAATATGGTATAACATACAGTGGCCAAAATCCAAGTAGTTCTAGTAAATAAAATTTTGAGCACGAAATTTCTATAAGAGTAGGAGAATTGTAACATCCTCAACCCAAATTATATGTTTTTAATTACGTTATATTTGAATATATACATTGGATAAATGATTATTTAGACCCGTAAATTAGATAAGCATGATGATGACACATGCACCATTGCAGTTGGGACACTTGAACAAATATGTAATGTTTGTATAATTGCATGGAAAATTGTCTTATGTTGTGTTGCATGTTATAACATCATAAATAATGGTGTTATAAAGCTTATTTTAAAGTAAAAGGAGCATCTAAGTGTTAGAAGATGAATGGAGGTGCTTAAGGAGTGAAAAAGAGGGACTAAAAGAGGAAAGTGAACTTCCAACTAATAGGAATGCAACACCATGATTTTGTCTTGTTACAATAGGTTTTAAGTGGAATTTTTGGCCCTTTAGGATCAGAATACAGAGCTTAGACGTGAGGTAAAATACAAGAAAGAAAGAGCTAAGGAAGAAAGAAAAGAAAGAATAAGAAGAATAAGAAGAGGATTAAGATGAAGAAGAAGAAGGAGAGGGAGAAGAGTGAGCTACCTAAGAAGGAGGCCTAAGGTTTTCTGGTTCTAGAAAAATAGGTAAGTTAGTTTATCTTCTTCTCAAATGAAATTAACCCCTCATGACATGTTAATAATGCATGGTTAGTAAGAATTTTCGAGTATTTAAGGTAGAACTCTTAGATGGAAGTTGAAATTCAATAGAACAAGAGCTGATTGTGTTGATTTTTATTGTTAGAGCAGAATTTTGTACCCATGCTTTCATAATCCTAGAAGAGGAATTAGAGAAAGTTTAAAATATGAAAGTTGTGGCTTTATGCCCCAACTAAACATATGAAATAGTTTTGATTGATTTGGTATGTGTGAGGAGTTATGGCTTCTTCATTAGGGCTGGTTCACAACCAACCAAAATCACCTCAGTCTGTCTGTTTTCATGTATTTTGATGACTTTATGTCTTGATTTAGACAAAGTGCAAAACATGGAATTTGTAGGGTTATATCCCTTATAATTACCTATAAAGCAGTTTTGATTGATGTGTTGTATGCAAAGAGATATGGCTCATTGACTGACTGATCCTGTACTTGAATGAAACCTCATCAGTCTTTTAATTTAGTTTTCCAAGAATTTGATGGCCATAGATTTAGAATTTGATGATGTGTAAAACTTGAAAGTTGTATATTTATGTATTATCTACATGCCTGTAAAATGTGTTTGCCAAGTTTAACATGGTTGTTGAGATATTTCCCCTTCATTATGATTGATTACCAACTTGTTGAAAACTTGCTCACCCTGAGATTGGTCATTTGTTTTGGTGACTTTATAGATTTAATTAGACAATGAGTAAAACAAGAAAAATGTTCCTTTATGTGTTTTATAACTTCTGGTAAATCTTTTTTGGGATTGGATTTGTATGATTTGAGATATATCTAATAATGTAAGACCTACTCAGGCTGAGACGACATTGAAACAAGGCAAATTCATAAAATTTACCATAAATTATGTAGTGTAATTTTTGGACTGAATTTTGGATATGTTGTACCTATATATGTCTAGTTTAATTGAAAAAAAAATTGGTCATTTAGATTCGTGAGTTAAAAGTAATTATACCTATCAAGTTCATGATATTTTACTAGAGCATATTTGTATAACAAGATGAAAATCTTATTTTATCATTATGGATTGATTTGGTGTATTGAAATAGGTCCTTGAGGGATTGAAGATAATAGTGGGAATAAGCCGGGACCATCCAGGACCTAATAAGCTTGGAGGAGGAGGTAAGTAAATAGCTAATGGTATTATACGTGTGATTGGATAAATGGCATGAACATATACTCAATGGAATGAAATGTTATTTAATGTGATGATATTGACGAATACATTGATGAAAAGATTGTTACACTCTTGATTTATTTATTTTCATGAGACATTGATAAATTATGACTTTGGAATGGGAGTATGTGGTGATATGAGTTGCCAAAGTTATGGGTGTTGTTATTAATCATTATATTATTGAAATTTTGTTGGATTTATAGTTGATTTGTTGAAAGACTAATACTTGGTGTTGTTGGCAAGTAACACTATTCATAGCCTGTGTGGAAATGATATATAACAGTTTATGTGGCAGTAACATTTGATAGCCTGTGTGGCAATAACATTCAATAGCTTGTGTGGCAATAATATATAACAACATGTATGGTAGTAACTTTTGAGAGCTTGTGTGGTAATGATATGTATAGCATGTGGGGCAATAATATATAATAGCTTATGTGGCAATAACATTCGATAGCCTATGTGACATGATATTTATAGCCTGTGTAGCAATAATATATAACAGTCTGTGTGGCAATAACTTTTAAGAGCCTGTGTGGTAATGATATTTATAACCTATGTGGCAATAATATATAACAACCTATATGGCAATATCTTTTGAGAGCCTATGTGGTAATAATATATAACAGCCTGTGTGGCAATAACATTCGACAACCTGTGTGGCAATGATATCTATAGCCTATATGACAATAATCCATAATAGTCTGCATGACAATAACATTTGATAGCCTGTGTAGTAGTGATATATATAGCTTGTGTGGCAACAATATTTATATCCTATGTGGCGACCAAATATGAAAGCTTTTGTGGCAGTGACATTTATATCCTATATGGCAGTAATATATGACAGTCTGTGTGACAATAACATTTGATAGTCTATGTGGCATTTAAGAGTAAAAACTCATTGTTTCGTGCATGGATATGATGATGAGTTATTTATATGTAAATGTTGTTATGTTATTTGAGATTGAAGTATCATTATGCATTTACTTATTGAGCATGTAAGCTCACTTTTTTTGTATTAAATTTTCTTTCAGAAAAGAATAGACTAAGATTTCATCCAGTTTACATTTTAAAGTTGATGTCTAGTAGTCTAATAAAGGTTGGGCCAGTATGCAGTCAATTAGTATTTAAGTTTGTTTTACCATGTATACTTTATTGTAAATAGTTACTATGTTGTGAAATAAGATGTATAGTGTAATAATAATAATAATATAATTAAAATAAGGTATTTTAATGACAATGGATGGAATGAGAGGATTTTAATGATATTGTGTCACTTTAGTATTCCATGTTTTATGAATTAGTTGATGCACCTACTTTAGGAATGATTAATAATTGGGACGTCACATCCTAAACTTTTTTTTTTATGATGAGAATTATGGCTTAAAAGATATATATCACCTTAGTTGAGCTAAGATAAAAATTGATGTCTTAATAAGCTTATGATTGTTCCTTATGTAAATGAGTTTTAATTGCAAGCATAATTGATGTAGTTTGAGTTCCCTAACATTATTTGAGCTCTTAAATATTGTATAGCAATATAAACTTGAGTTTTAGAGTTAAACTTGAGTTTTAGAGTTACATTCACATCCTAAAAGATGTCTTACATCTTAGTTTAGATGGAGAAAATATTGATGTCATAATTGGTTTTATAGATGTCTATATGCAAATTAAAAATGTTTATAAAGATAATTGATGTTAAATTCAGTTCCTTAACGACATTTGACACTCTAGACCTTCTAACTAGAGTTATATGTTAATAGAGGAGATGTTCTTCATTTAATTAGTGTTAGATCATACATTTTAGATCATACATTAATGTCCTAATAAGTATATGGATAGTTTATGATGAGAAATAAATATATTGATGAATTTATAAGTATAAATTGATAAGTATGAAAGGAGTTAAGGATTATAATTATTGATATATGATTTAATGATGATGTTAATGTTGATGTTATAAATGAGATAAAAGTAAAATGTGTCGATAAGCTAATTAGTGTGAAGGATGATAGTTAAGTTATTAGCTAGAGTTAATGAAAGTTATGTTTGCATGCCTGATTGATGTTCAGTACTTTGTTGTCCTTGCAAGAGCTTTTGCTCGATTATGATATATGGAATGTTTATGTTATATGTTTTATGGATGAGTTTGAGTAACTCTCCATATTTTAGATGTTATAGTAATAATGTAATAAATGTCTATGCTTAGGCATGCGTATGGGTAAGATGATTGACAACAAGTAAAGATAAAGCTAAGACCAAATACAGCTAAAGAATAGAAATGGAGAAATAGTAAAGCTAAAACAAGGAAGAACTGTGGCTAGAAATGGAAGGTAAGGGATTTTAGTTGCTTTTCATTATCCATTACATATACGCATCATGAGTTTAAATGTATAAGCATAGTAACCCAAGATATGTTAACATAAAAGTGATATTCATTTTTTTATGGATTAAATGAGTTGACATGATATAAATGTTATGCTTAAATGCCATGTTATGTGAGGGTAGTTTAAGGAAGAAGTGGCAATCCAAAGAGTCATGACTAGTTATGCAAGGATTATAACCTATGTGAAATGATTGTAATGTTATGCAAGCATGACATGGATAGTGAGGAAACTCCCTTATGTAAGAGAAAAGTAAAAGATATGGTTAGTGAGGCAACTCCCTTAAGAGTACATAGATTGAGTGGTAACTCCCTTATGCAAGAAAGATAAACAAACCAAAAAGGATTATTATGGACTTGACTATCTATATATGTAATGTTTTGCTATGTAAATGATGTAGGCATATGATGTGCCATGCAGTTAGAGATACATTTATGCAATTCATCTTTGAGTTTCCTATAAGGAGTTCAAACCCCTCGCCCCCCTCCCTATAGAGATTGTTTTGCAGGTTAAGTATAGGATTAATGCCATGAATATATGGTTAATGTTAAAAACTAGAGATAAAGTTTTAAGTTATATATCACATGTTGTTAAGACACTACATATTTCTTTTGCAATTGCCTACAATAATGATGCATATATACAATTAAAAGAGTTATTAATATATTAAGCAAATGTTAAGTTATATTATATTTTCTTAATAATCTTAGACTAAGTTACAAATAATGTGATTTGTATATGTCTAAGGTTAATATAAAGTAAAAAGAGTATGATGCATGATTAATAGAAATGATGTTAAGGCATGCTAAGATTTATGGCTCATTTAAGATAAACATTGAATGTCAATGATAATGAGAAGAATGTTATAGCTAGAATGACCTTAAGTGGACACTTAATCTAGGATTATCTAAATGGAATAAATGGGCTTTAACCACAGGTAATTAGCTTGCTATAGGCTCTAGAGGCGTTAAGCCTTCCCATTCCCTAGTGTCGACATGGTCACAAGGTATAGGTAGTGATATCCATGACCCCACATTATGGCCTTCATTTAATATTTTAGTGTTCCTTGGTCTCCATTGCATATTCAACTTGTTACATCTTATTTGTTAATGTTATTACATGCTATTATCATGTGTTTAATGATGAATATGGATAGTATATTAGGCTTCATAATTAAAACTTAATATGGGTAATGACATTAAGAATAATAATGGACTAAATAGGTTAGGATTTCAAATCGCAAGATGAAGTAGAATGCTTTATCTTTAATTATCTAGTCCTAATAGATGCTATGGGCTATTTTCTTCCTACTTTACTCATATTGCTATTATCTTCCTATTCTACTCATATGCATCTTTTTGTAGGTTAAAAGAGCCATTCAATGCATGCTTTGTATTTATTCAAGTTAATTGCATGATAATCCCACCATTTGTATATCTACTCTCCATCATCGCCTTGCATATATTATCTATTGCTTTCTTGCATTATGTATATCACATTCATACATTACATACTTAATTCATTATAGTTGATGGCTTGACTTCTATGAATGTGTCTAAAAGGATAAATAGGAAATTAATTAATAAAGTGTAGCCATAAAAATGAACCATTGATTGCCCAAAAGCCAGATCCTTATATCTAAGCATCTCAAGGGTGCCAAATCTATTCCCTAAGTCATTCCCAACTCTAAGCCTAATCTCTTATGAGTGTGGATGAATTGGGCCTTCTATTAGGTTTAAAATCCTTTTCACCTAGATTTTTAGCCCAACTAAATTCAAGTGGTGACTCTAATAAACTATTAGAGGTAATACCAAAATACCATCCCACCTTAGCCCCTTATTGGTCTCTTAAGGGCTTTTACCCTTTGAGAGGCCTTTCTAAGGATCCCCCATTGATCCCTTCGTGAACCATTAATAGGGGTTGTGCCAATATATAACCCTTGTTCTCTCGATCACTTGATGATCGATAAAAGGTAAGAGTCATAAGCAAGATTTTACTTGTTCGAGCACAACTATGAAAATTAAGGTGCTTACGCCTGTATCTTAGCAGCTATTTTGATGGGAGAGTTTTTGCTCTAAAGAGATGAATGAAAGATCAATCTTTAAGCCCTACCACTCATTAAGGAGATTTAGCTAGGTAAGACTCCACTCCCTATGATCCTTAAAGAGATTGTTGTAAGCTTAGACAAAGTGGTCTTAAGTGTCAACGAGTCTTTTATGAGGATCTCATTACTAATTCAAATGTGTGCCTCCCTTATAACCTTTTATTTTCTCTTTTTTTCTTTTTTCTTCTTATTATCATTTTTTCATTTTTTATTTTTTTTATTATTTTTACTATATTTGTTTTTCCCTAACGTTTGCCTTGACTACTCTTATAGGTTTTTAATCCAGCGAGCAGCTTTTTTTTTTTTTTTACTTTGGTTGTCCTTTCGGGTTTTTAGCCTAATAAGTTTTTTTTCCTTTTCCTTTGTTTCTCTCATTGTTACCTTTTTGTTTTCCCTTTTTTCAAATCATCACTTGTCAATACTCACTTCTATTAGGGCTAAGTGGACTCAGTGGTTGTGTCACATATCTGATTATAACATTCACTGGGTTTGTCTATGGTAGAGGCTGACTAGGGTTACATTAAGGACTTATGAAAGGTGTGTGATTTTCCTTAACTTAACATCTAGCACCTTTTAAGACTTAGCCAAAGTCCCTTGATAGTTTTGGGATGGATAGGACACATTAGGTTTTCTCCCTTCTTTTATAGAGGGACCCTTGACTCAACATTTTTTTAGATAAAGTACAAGCTATATGGGCAGATTACTACATCTATCACATTTTTTCATATTATGACTACCACCTTTGATGATGTTGATTTAAGGGCTTAATTGTAGGATTATTAGAGACATAGAACCATATGGATCTCCAAAACATTCATAATAATAATGTGTACATGGAGAAAAACAATTCGTATGTCATTTATCCTAAATAAATGTTTAATAAAGATTACTATTATTATGCAAATGCATTTCCTGTTAGTATAATGTATGCCATAAATCATCACAGTATGCATGCCTACTACTTTTAGTAATGGCATATTAGAATATGCCTTTAAATTCGCTCAAATGTACTAGTTCTTTATTGATAAGAATAATTTCAACACATATTTTAAGTTATAAGTGTGGAGTTTTTCTTATTTTTATAGTATCTTTATTTTGAAATATGTTACTTTTTTGTTTGATTTATGTTTACATAAGAATTTTTCAAATAGGAGTTGAAATTGTGATTTCTAGCAACGTTGCATGGCCCATGCTTCAAACCATGCATTAACTAGCGTAGTTGACCAGTTAGCAATAGCAAATTTGTATTTACCATAGTACGTGGGCCACAACATGGGTCATGTTTTAAGCCATACAAGTTGTTAGATAATGATTTTATATATTGTTTCAATTCACTTTTTAAAAGGAGAGGCATAACTTATTATAATGGAGAGACTTATAGAAAAATAATAGCTTTGAGGGAGAAAAGTGGATCCAACCACTACACCTAATTTGGAAGAATATTTTATGAAGACTGAAGAGCTTTCTCTTAGGGTTTTCATTGATTTTGTTTAGCATGACATTTTCTTTGGAAAATTCTTTCATATAGATTGATGAATTCTTTGTTCTTTTTCTTTTTCCATGTTGAAGTAATTATTAGGGTGAAAGCCAAATACTTATTTGATAAATGTATGAAGTGATTTTGCTTTAATTATGTTAGGTGTCTAGATTTGATGTGTTTGAGCTAGATTAATCTTGTATGCATAACAATCGTATATATGCGGTGTTTGAGTTTCTATATGATAAAGTGAAAGTGAAAATCTAGGATTAGTCCTATCATATTAAACTAGAAGATTACAATCACAAAAAAGGAAGTTTGACTTTTTGAGTTATTTAAAGATTATTAGTGGAACTTAATGTGTTCTTTTTGAATTTTGTGACTACAAAACTAGGCATAATTTTAGTAAGAATAGACTCAATATTGCTTGGAAGAGAATATTGGGAAATTTAGGAAAATCCATCTTTAAGAACAACATAATCACAATTGAACTAAAACTTTTGATATATTTATGAAATGATATTATGGTAGACTCTAATTCCCTACAAATCACTTGCATAAGAGTTTCTTCTAATTTAATTTTAGTTTCTTAATTATTTTTATAATTTCAATTTTGTTTATTTTTCTCTCAATAATTTAGTTGCTAGACAATAGGAAAATTATGAGTTTGTTGGTGCTTGTATGAATCAATCCTCTTGTGAATGAACTTTACTTGTCATTATGTTACTTGAGCATTTCATACACTTGTAAGGGTTACATATGCCATAGGTTTTTAACACTATTGCCAGGGAATAGATTTTTCATAATATTAATATCATTTGAGTTTTCTATTAATCTAGTTTTAAAATTCTATGTATTTAATTTTTGTGTGTTTAATTGTGTTTTGTTCCTTTTGATAGATGAAGCACTTAGTGCATGCAATGTTTGAAAAGCCTAGAATCATTTGAATTTGATCCTAAAATTAAGTGTACATTTCACATTTGAAGGCAAATCCAGAAATGAAAAATGTATTTACTTAAATTCATAACGACCAATGAAAGGTAACCTAGAGCTTAGAGAGATTTTGCTATTCCACACACTCGTGGCACTAAATAAAGCTTTGTTAGACCTACTATTATAACCAATAATTTTGAGTATAAATTAGTAATCTTCCAAATGGTGCAACAAAATACTTTTGGGGTGAGGCTAATGAGGATCCAAATGCACATATTCCCAACTCTTTTGATA
The DNA here is from genome assembly GCA_949677035.1 of Omphalea diandra. NCBI lineage: Eukaryota > Viridiplantae > Streptophyta > Magnoliopsida > Malpighiales > Euphorbiaceae > Omphalea > Omphalea diandra. The sequence goes on from CATIWR010043298.1 coordinate 16,225, forward strand.
TTTGTTCAACCTTCAAAATAAATAGGGCAACTGATGATGCAATCTATTTGAGATTATTCTCCTTTTCTTTAAGGGATAAAGCCAATAGATGGATGAATTCCATGGCACCTAATTCATGTACTAAATGGGAAGATCCCTCATAAGCTTTCTTGGAAAAATACTCTTAACTGGGCAAGATCTTGTAGTTGAGGTAAGATTTTACAAGCTTTGAATAAGAGCTTGGGTAAACATTATATAAAGAATGAAAGAAGTACAAGCAGGTAAGAGAACATGTCCACATCATGGCTTATCAGATTGGTTGATAGTCTAAACCTTTTATAAATGGGCTCAACCACTCATTTGTGTTACCATTGATATTATAGTAGGTGGTGCACTCATGAGAAAATCAAGTCATAAAGTATATTAATTGTTAGAATAAATGGCTTTAAACAACTACTGATCATCAAGTGAAAGGGGGATAATAAGTGAGATATGAGTGTTCGTGGCATTAATGCATATACCATGCTAAATGCCAAAGTGGATGCTTTTGCAAAGAAACTTGAAGGAGTGAGTGTACATGCAATTAATACCCCACTATTGAGTTGTGAAAGGTGAGGGGGAGGACACATAGTTGCCGAATGCTAAGTGGGGAGCCATTTTCTTCAAAATTTAGCCAAGCAAGTGTAATCTATCTCTAACTTTAATAGGCAACCAAGTAATCCAATTTCTAACTCCTATAATCTTGACTGGAGGAATCATCCCAGCTTTTCATGGAGTAATCAAGCTAAACCTTCTCATCCTCTTAGATTTCCTTAAGGATAACAAGGTTCTATAACCCAATAAATTCAACAAGAAGAGAAGTAAACATGGGATATGAAAAAGTTCATGATTGAGAAGTTGGAGAAGATATAGGCTAAGCTAGACAAAATTGATTAGCCTAAAGTAAGGGTGAATCAAATCGAGTAGCATAACTAAAATTTAGTGATCTAAATTGGGCAATTAGCTAACAATCTTAATGCAAGAACACAAGGTATAGTACATAGAAGATTGAAATAAACCTAAGGGAGCCATGCAAGACATTTACTTTAAGCAGTGGCATAGAGATTCTTGACCACCCCCCCCCCCCCCCCCTTCCAGTTAAGCATAAGGTGGAAAGTGAAAGGTAGCCCCTAAAATACATGAAAATCCTAAAATTTGAGTTCATGAGAGTGATATATTAGCCCCAAATTCCATTTCAGATGAGAAAGACAATTTAGAAGAAGTAAGGGAAGAAAAAAGTAAGCCTCTTCCGTTAAAACCTTATTTTTCGCCTGTCATTTTTCCTTAACGGTTGAAATTTCACAAGTTAGGCAAGTAATGTTAAGTTCTTGAAGATTTTCAAACAACTTCACATTAATATTCCTTTTTCCAAAGCCTTTGCTCAAATGTTAAAATTTGTTAAATTTCTCAACGATCTTATGCCTAATAATAGGAAATTGGAGCAATATAAGACCATAACTCTCTTAAGGAATATAGTGCAACAATATAAAATAAGCTTCCACCTAAGCTTAAAGATTTAAAGAGTTTATTGATTCCTTATCAAATTTCTAATTGCAAATTTGATAGGGCATTATATGATTTGGGTGTTATTTATAGGGAATTGAATATTTGTGAGATCCAACCAACCATAATGACCTCAAAACTTATAGATTGCTTATTCAATTCCATATTAGAATGGTAGTGTTGATTTTGTATAATTGCATGGAAAATTATTTTATGTTGTGTGCATGTTATAACATCATAAATAATGGTGCTATAGAGCTAATTTTAAAGTATAAGGAGTATCTAGGAATTAGAATATGGAGGAAGGTGCTTAAAGAGTGAAGAAAAGGGACTAAAAGAGGAAAGTGAACTTCCATCCAATAGGAATGCAATACCATGATTTTATCTTATTGCAATTGGTTTACAAGTGGAATTTTGACCTTTTAGGATCAGAATATAGAGCTTAGATGTGAGGTATAGTAGAAGAAAAAGAGAGCAAAGAAAGAAGGAAAGGAAAGAATAAGAAAAAGAAGAGAGAGAAGAGTGAGCTGCCTAAGGTGGAAACCTAAAGTTTTCTAGTTCTAGGACAATAGATAAGTTAATTTATCTTTCTCTCAAATGAAATTAACCTCTCATGACATGTTAATCATGCATGTTTAATAAGAATGGTGGAGTATTTAAGATACAACTATTGGATGGAAGTTGAAATTCAAAACTACAATGGCTAATTGTGTTGATTTTATTGTTAGAGCAGAATTTTGTACCCTTGATTTCATAATGCTAGAAAGGGAATTAGAGAAAGTAAATAATATGAAAGTTTTAACTTTATGCCCAATCTAAATTTATATGAAACCATTTTGCTTGATTTGGTGTGTGTGAGAGGTTATAGCTCCTTCATTAGGGCTGGTTCACAACCAACTAAAATCACCTCAGTCTTTTTGTTTTCTTTTATTTTAATGGCCTTATGTTTTGATTTTGATAAAGTGTAAAACATGAAACTTGTAGGGTTATATCCCCTCTAAACTCTTATAAAGAATTTTGGATTTATTTGTTGTGTACAAGAGATATGGCTCATTGATTATGACTGACCTTGTATCCGAATGAAATATCACCTATCTTTTAATTATGTTTTCCAAGAATTTGATAGCCATAATTTTGTGATGTGTTAAACTTGAAAGTTGTATATTTATATATTATCTAAATGACTGTAAAATATTGTTGCAAAATTTTGTATGGTTGTTGAGATATTGCCCCTTCATTATAACTGATTATCACCATGTTGAAAATCTACTCACCCTGAGATTGGTAATTTATTTTGGTGATTTTATATACTAAATTAGACAATGAGTAAAACAGAATCAAGTCATTTGGATAAGAACATCTAGAATTATTGTTATGAGAGTGTAGCAAGCTTAGGCTACCATATAAGGAAAAACATGCATAAACACTAGGTCCACTTGCATGGATCATGCCATAATTGCATACCAAGCATTCATAATCATTTTTGCTTACTTATAACCATGTATGTATCAAATGTTAGGATCTCATCACTTTGAGGAAGCCCTAGGAAGAGAACCAAAACTATCATAAAGGTTGGTTACATCAAAAGGTGAGTAAAAATGATAATTAGATTTTAATGTGTATATGTGTGAAAATTTTATGATGTGATTATGCTCTATTACATGTATATGGGATTGAATTGTTACCTTTTACATATGAATACAAGTCAAGCAAGAATTATATGGTCCTAATGATTACTTAGTATACCATTGTTATGAACGCTTGCATATGGAACTAAAAGGATGTTGTGACCGGCTTGTTAAACACTTGAAAATGACGTGGAAGATGGACTAATAGCCCTTGACACATGTTATGGATCAAATATTTCACTTTTTATATGCTCACTTGAATCACATGAATTTTCAAGAGCAGTGTTTGCCTTGCAAGGTCAC